>VIAB01000988.1:174519-188042 GCA_009801035.1 Oophaga pumilio
GGCCATTTTTGTGCATTGCAATGATGACTGCACGTGTTTCATAGGGGTCTCTGTGCGGGCTCATAAAGTATATAGAGAGGCTGTGTGCGGGCTCATAAGGTATACAAGGAGATATCAGCATACTTCATTCTGCTCAATATTAAGCAATACAACTAATATTAATATAAATCATTATAATTAATACATGAATATTAATATTTAGCTGAATTAATTTTAGCCTATTGGTTCATCCCTTCACAACAGTTATGGTCTCACATATGGCCCCTCTGGAAAATTAAGTGTCCACCATTGACCTAGGTCTAAAATACTCCTATATAGAATACATCTGGAAGCATTAAGAGCATGCATTACAATTAGCCTGATGGGCACAGGTGCAGTCCTCCAAGTTGCTGGAATATACAAACAAAGAGCGCTCATGGGACAGCTTAACTCAACAAGATGTGCAATGGAAAGGTCAAAACTCTGAACCCTATGTGAAGACTCCACCTGTTAGGAACAAATATGTGGGATGAAATAAGGAGCTTTCTCCTGAGAGTTTGGTAATAAATGACATTTCATCTGTTGAGTTTAGACAACAGCAGCATCATAATATGCCTGATCATGAATTGCTCTGCTGCACTTCAGACCAGCAAGATGCCAAATGAATCTGTCAATAAAACTGCAAAGCCCTGACATTTTATGTAATGACTAAAAGGCAAAGGAAATCCAACTGATGAAGGGATTGTGCATCTATGATTAAACAAGGTTGGGCTGAGCAGAATCATGGATAAAGTTGGTTTCCCTCTAGTGAGAAGCCGAGTGCAAAAGTACGTGGACATGATCACCCCTTCTATTTATAGTCTTCTCAGACACACAGGTGCATAAGAAGAGAAATACATACCGTATGTTATTTCCATAGACAAACATTGGCAATAGAATCGGTCATTTAAGAGCTTTGTGATATGAATCATGGAATTGTGAGATGACATCGTCTTTGCAACAATTTGGTCGGTCAACTCATTGCCTGCTAAGTTACCCCTTTCAAACATAAAGGAAACCTATCATGTTACTTATGGACAACATGGTATAGAGCAGAGGAATCTAAGTAGACTGATACATAGATTTTTTGGGGAAAATCATGTTTTAGTTATTTAAATCCCTTGTCATTCTAAACCTGTTAGTCCAGTGGCCATCAGTGGTGTAACTTGAAGCTCATAGGCCCCAATGCAAAAGCTCCAATAGGGCCCCCAATTATTGTAAGTCTTCAATAGTATTGGTCTTTTCATATGAGCTAAAGGGACTTTTTGGGTCCCTTAGTGTTAGGGTTCGAGTTCCCACTTCTACACATAGGGGAATCTCGAGCTATTCCTGCTGCGGTCCCCCATCCATCTTCGACCGCAGTGGAGCCTGCTCAGCTGAGACGTCGGTCCCAGTGTCTTGCCCAGTCTGATACTGTGCGGAGACTTGCTGCTGCCTCTCCTGGATACTCTGTTGTAACCAGCGTTGGAGCAGGCAGCTTTGGGACTAAGTCCTCTGTTTCTCCATCTGAGCTTTCTCAAGGCAAGATCTCCCATTGGACATCAGGGGTCACATGCTCGGATACTACTGAGCCTCCTATTGGTCCTCCAGGAAGGTCCTGAAGCTGTTTGTGTTCTGAAGCAGTTTCCTATTGGTCTGTTCTGGAAGGTCTTGTATTCGTGGCTACTATAAAATGGTTGCATAACCGCACGGCCGTGCGCTAGTATCATATATATGTTCTGTGCTTGCACCAGTGTGGTCTTATGCATGTGGTTAGGGACCCGCCTGAAATAAGCCCCTAAAATACCGGCACCTCCGGTGAGGAGTTTTGTGTGTTTGGATTCAGGGCTCTGGCTGAAATAAGCCCCTAGTATACCGGCACCTCCGGTGAGGAGTTTGCTGAGTGTATGGCATGACCACAGACTGCAATCTCTTAGCAGTCATCTGTGTCGCCTGTGAGTCTGACAGGACACAGTCTTTTTCACAGCAGCTCTGTGAAGTAGCAGATTTTGCTTATACCGCCATATAGCGCCACAGTGTTTTAGTTAGCGACTCTGTGGTCTAACAGAGTTCGCTTATACCGCCATATAGTGCTACGGCATTTACATATGCGTCTCTGCGGGATAACAGAGTTCGCTCATACTGCCTATTTGCGCCATCTTACCCTAGGCTGCGAACGCACCTCTCCTTAATATCTATTAGGTGCGTTCCGCTGGCCCTTAACACCTTAGTCTCCAGGGCTCAGGTGTGATTTCAACCCCTGCACCTTTTGAAGTTATGCCCCTGCCGGCCATGATTAACAGTTATCTCTGTGTACTCACTCATACAGGGGAAAATTGTTCAACAAAAATTAGGACTGCCTACATGACTTTTAGTCTTCTGCCATGAGCTATGCATGTGGATGTTGTAGACGAACTATAATATATAGAAGTGTTTACTAATTGTACAAGGGTTGCTGCATAGATGTTGTGGATGTCTAAAAATTCTGTATTCAGACATAGCAGCCATCATCTGTAAATAACATTGAATAGGAGCGGCCACAATACTCAAATAGTGTAGATGTCGTGTTCTGCATTGATGTTAATGTAATGCACAATTTGTCTCTGTGGTAGATGCTACATCAGTAAGTACAGTAGCCATCATATGCAATAAAATGGCCATCATTTATCTTTTTTAGACCTAGAATATTTTTGTGATTTACCTGGACAAGTACTTAAAAGCGTTGTCCGGCCTTACAGTAGAAGTCTGCAATCACTCTATCTGACTTCAAGCAGTTACCTCAAGTATGCGATTTGCATGCATGCAGTCACATGCTGACTAGTGCTGGTATATTGAGCAAGACCGGACACATCTAGACGGTATGTGGCTGAAAATTTAATACTTGCAATCACATGACCACCCGCTCATGGCGCCAGCCTCGAGAATCCTCACATAGAGTGGCTGCAGACTTGCAGCCTATGGCCGGATAACCCTTTAATAAAATCACTTTGCAGAATATGTTATGTAGCTTGGCGGTTCTTTGGTAATTTTTTATAGAGTGTGGAAAAATAGCTTGGTTCTTAGGTGATACTGGTCTCTTTTTTTTCAAAGCTTATTATCTTGGGCTTAAAATGGATTACATAAGAAATCCAAAAATGTAGCACAGTCACTAGTGACAAGTACAGTAAAGATGTGTATCTTTGTACCATGTTAGCCAGTAGATAGAAAAATATTTAGAGTTGAGAGTCCTCAGTGGTTGATACCTTTTAATGGCTAACTGAAAAGATGGTAACAAATTGCAAGCTTTCGAGACTACTCAGGTCTCTTCATGTCTTTGCCTGATGAAGAGACCTGAGTAGTCTTGAAAGCTTGCAATTTGTTACCATCCTTTCAGTTAGCCATTAAAAGGTATCAACTACTGAGGACTCTCAACTCTAAATATTTTAGTGACAAGTAAGCACTTTCCTCTGACCGATTTCAGATTTTTTTTTTTACTGCAAAAATATTGTGCTGGCTTGCTGCTTTCTAGTGCATGAAAAAAATGTATGATTGAAATGTGAATGTAGCAGGAAAAATGGCAGCTAGCTATTTACTCGATATTACTGATCAATCATACTGCTGCTAGCACTTTTATCTTTCTCTCACCTATCAATTTAATTTCTGTATTATTCACAGACTACTACTTCTTCAGAGCTGCAGTTGTACATTACTTTACTGTCTGGAGTATTTGTCAAATGTTTTAGCGCTTTCTCTTCCTATCTCTATTGCTGAGCTGGGTTGTCCTTTGATATCAGAAAAGACTCTGCATTTCCTACTTCAGATTTTATAAAGACTACTGTTCCTCCTGATTGGCTGGGCTATATTATGTGATGCGATATCTGCAAGGTATTATAGGATAGTCCATGCAGTCATGCCTGAGCTCATGTGAGCCTTCTGTGGCTGATGTAATCTTCTGAAATGTGTAAAATGGCGCCAGACAATCGCAGCAATCAAATTGGAAATTGCTCAAATTTAGTGATATATGTGCATTTAATTTTTTTAATCAAATTCAAGTCATGGTGATTCAATTTGAACATCTGTACTAGTAGCTTTTATTTTGGAACACAGTATAGCCATAAAGCACAAAATATAGAAGCCATTCCGTTTTACCTTATCTTTTAACAAAATTGAGAATAAGGAGAGGAGTAAATGCCTAAAGTAAGAAAAAAAACCTCACTGTGATGCTAGTGTGAATTGAGGCTTTCAAATGTTTTCTGAGACTCAAGTGCACACTGTATATAGCCAAAAAGCTGATGTGAGGTGGCAAGGGTGGTAGTCGTGGCGAGGTGCTGTTGTGCTCCCACACCCTGGCACCCCACAAAGGAAACATAATGTACCATCTGTTAGGTGTAATATGTGTGTAGAACTCTCACATTAGGATCCAGAGTTCCTTTCGATTCTGTGATCTCAGCCCCAGATTCAAGCTTCACACAAACAATTCTCGACTCCATGTTCTTACTCAACAGTTCAACTTTACTTGAAAACAGGGTTCTGGTACACAGGTAACATAGTTCACATCCAATTACATTGGATAAGCTCTCCCTGCTTCTCTTCTGATAACTTCCATCCCGCAGACAATCCTTTCACTTCTGCGGCTTCCGTGCCCCTAGGTTCACCATCTTCCTCCCATTCCCCCTGTGTGGTTTTCCCTTGGAAAATAGTGAAAGGCATACTCAGCTCTGCCTAGTCTCGACCGTAGGCCCCGTATCCTCTTTGGAATGGTTATTTCATTAGATAGTGACCGCTCGCACTTTGCTTAGCCTGGGGTCCCACATTTCCTCAGCAATCTCCAGCCCCAGGACTATCTGTCATCCCTCTCTCATTGCTACATCACTTGTCCCCCTTATTCAGGAAGTCTCATCACTATATCTCACTGCTCTGCACTACACACATCTCTAGCACCTTCCAACCTGGAAAACCCCTTATTCCAGCTAGGTTTTGTCTGGCACTCTCATTTCCTACTTCTGTCTTCTATATCTTTCCCTAATCTTGTACAAGGTAGATGTAAAGCACATACACATTATAATATCATTAAGCAAATACAAATATGTTCATAAAACTCTATGGAACAGCACATATTTGATGCAAACACTGTTTAAGGAGAAAGATGCACATGGCAGCCTCTGTCACCCCCTTACACTGACATGAAGACTGGAAGGGGATGCACAGATGTTATTCTTTAGATACACGTTCTTTCATGTTAGAGCATGTAGACCATCCCGTTGGGCCATGGATTTAAGTGTTCTGCTGCTGATTTTACTGTCAAACAAAATATGAAAATCAGGCTAAAAGAAAAAAAAATGAGCCGAGGTTTTATCAACAGCATAGATGGCACTGTAAAATCAAATGCAATGCCAGCTTCAGGTCTTTGCCTCAAGTAAGCCTAAGAATGTAACTTCATTAGTGGTAAAAATCAGAAGCAGTTAGAAAGCTGAGTAATGCTTGTGGTCTGGTTTACAATACACAAGTGGAAAGTGATTCTGATTTATTAGCTAACAGCAATTATAATGTCATTCCAGTTTCCTATACTCTCTAAAAAATCTAGGTGCAGTCATTTTTCACTTTCATATAGGGCAATGGCATGCATAATCTGTCATAATTACAGATTTATTAGAGGTGAGTGAATCTAATCGAGGGGAATTTAATTTATTTTAAATTTCACAAATAATTTAGATTCACTAGAACCTATGTTTTTGCTATTCAGTTTGTTCAAATCTAAAAAAATGTTTGTCCCTACGGCAGTGAGGGGTTGGGGAGGAGTAAAAAAAAAATATATATACATCTGTCACCTATCCTGGTACTACAGCTCCCACCAGTTTCTCCCCATGTTTGCTTCCTCACTCCGGCTCTAGTCTTTTCTTCTGTCCCCACTTTTTAGTACTTTTGGACTCCATGATGTCATGGAGCAGCCTAAGTCATGACTTCATGGGAGGCCTCGTGACCACCAAAGACACCAAAGTGTGAAGAAGGCTGAAGATGGAAGATTGGACTGGAGCAGGAGGGAGGAAGTGAGCCATGGAGGACTGTGTTGAGAGCTGCAACCCCAGTAAAGGTGATGGATGTGGTGAGCACATAATGTTTTTAAATTTTAATCTCTTCATTCATTATGCTTTGGTGTTTGGAGAGATGTTAGAGCATACTAAACAGCTTTTATCAGCAGTTCGATTTTCGTCAAATCTAATTTTCCTTGTCAAATTTCAATGTCGTCATATGCACTCATCTTTAAAATTTGTTATAAGAATCTTCTCATTATACTATAGAATGAAAACAGACAAGATGAGTATCTGATGAAATTTAGAGTACATACTTTATGCTCCTCAATAGCGAATATACAGGCTTCTGATTATCAATCCTTGTCCTACATATGGATGTTTCTTTCTTCTACAGCCCAATATCTTTTCTTATTCACTCAAGGGTAGTAATTACAATATTATGTATATAATTGTAAGTTTTACTACATATCAATATACACTAAATATTTAGTGGTCACTCTATTTAGTATACGGTACTTGTATACCTGCTCATTAATACAAACTTTAAGGTCTGTTTTCCCAAGAACAAAGTTCATTGTAAGTAATAGATCTTGGAATAATAAGTTCCACAATTAGATGTGCTAAAAATGTTGTTCCTGTGCTGAGATAATCTTAGAAATGTGCCCCTGCTGTGTTCTGTGTAATGGCTGTGTCTGACCTAAAAGGGACATGGTCTTATCATACTACATCTCCTGTGCAGGAAGGGAAGCAAAAAACTATACAGACATTAGACCATGTGATTACAGTTTCTTCTTTCTTTGAGGCAAAACATTGCTTAAAAACAGGCAGTGAAACGTTTCATTTCACAGAAAGAATCAGCTGTGATCCCATGCTGTCCTGTCTGTATACTCTCTTGCTTCATCCCCTGCACATTAGCTGTGGTATGATCAGACCATGTTTCTGTACGGTCAGACACATCCATTACACAGTACACAGCAGGGGCACATTTATAAGATTATCTCAGTCAGCACAGGAACATTTTTTTTATCATATCCAATTGTGGAACTTATTTTTATTGCAAGATCTGTTGGCTAAAATGAACTTTGCTTGTGGGACATCCCATTTAAACTTTGAAGAAACAACTTTATGCATTTCCATATGAAGCCATAGTTATTGAAAGGGCGTTCTGATCACAACCTTTTAATGATCTATCCATGGAATAGGTAATTAATATCAGATTGGTAGAGGTTTGACACCAGATACCCCTAACTTTAAACTATTATTTACTCCAGCAGTGGCAGGATGTAAACACTATGAATGGAGCTATTTTCCTCAGCTGTAATCAATATATAGCAGCCAGTGGCGTACGACCAATAGTAGCAGACCACGAGGCCACAATGGGGCCTATGAGCCAGGGGAGCCTGGTGCCAGCACCGCCCCCCTCCGCATCGTACGAAACAATGTTGGGAGAAGGAGCCATCAGCTGACACTCTGTCTCCCATCATTTCTCTTCTGCTCCAGAGTTCTGTGACGTCTCAGCACAGAAGGCGCGATGATGTCACTACAGAGCGCTCTCTATGCAGAGCAGTGCAGAGAGTCACAAGATGCTGAGGAGAACAGAGCAGCAAGCAGCAGGGTAACAGAGAGAAGAGATTATTCATTTTTTATGTATGGCGCAATATATGGGGCCCATTATACTGTATTAAGCAATATATAGTATGTGGCTCATTATACTATATGGAGCAATATATGGGTCCCACTATACCATATGGAGCAATATATGGGGCCCATTATACTGTATGGAGCACTTTTTAGGTCCATTATACTGAATGGAGCGCTATATTGGGCCCATTATAATGTATGAAGCACTATGCCGGGCCCGTTATAATGTATGAAGCACTATATGGTGCCTATTATACTGTATGGAGCAATATATGGGGCCCATTATACTATATGGAACACTATATGGGGCCCATTATACTGTATGGAGCAATATATGGGGCCCATTACACTGTATGGAGCTCTATATGGAGCCCATTAAACTCTATGGAGCACTATACGAGGCCAATTATACTGCATGGAGCAATATACGGGGCCCAGTATTCTGTATGGAACACTATGTGGGGTCTATTATACTGAATGGAGCAATATATGGGGCCCATTATACTGAATAAAGCAATATATAGGCCCATTATACTGAATGGAGCAATATATTGGGTCCATAATGCTGTATGGAGGACTATGTAGTGCTCATAATACTGTATGGAGGACTATGTGGTGCCCATAAGACTGTGTGGAGGACTATATGGTGCCCAAAAGAATGTATTAAGGACTATATTTGAGGAAAATTACTTTGTAAGTGCGGCAAAGTTATGAGATATGCTTCTGTGACCCCGCCGAATATTAAAGTGTTTTCTTGGGGGGTGCCCAAATAGAACTTCTGCTATAGGGCCCCATGATTTCTATGTATGACCCTGATAGCAGGCACTGCTGGAGACTGGAGAACAGCTCCTTAAAGGGCAACCACCTAAAGTTTGTTTCTTTGTACAAATTTTTTATTTAGTAATCATGGAAGCATAACTTAAAGGGTTTTGTTTAAATGTGTGATTAATAGAGATGAGCGGCTTTGCTGAGATTTGAATTTCTCAAATCATGCAGATTTTACAGGGAAATTTGATTCGCACTGAAATTATTGAATGCAGATTAAATGTTTCCTATTAGGCTTTGGGGTCTCTCCTAGCACCATAACATAATAAAGCTAGGATGTTAAAAACAATTCCGGTAATACTTCACCGCTCAGCTGTCCCTCCACCCCAGCTGTCCAGTCAATTGTGCCTCTTCTTTTTCCCTTTCCTCATTCTACACATTTTCTTCACTTCCAACACAACTAAGCCTCTGATATGTCTGTGCACTGTGCTACCACTCGCGTGAAGCGTATGTTAATATGGTGACTTCACAATGTGCACCACAGCGGTACGACGTGCAGGGATATCAGAAGCCTAGTTATGTCTGAAGTCCAAGCCTTGAGTGAAGAAGCTGAATAGGATGCTCTCAATTGTGGGAGGGTAAATGAAGATATGCGGACAGCTGAGCAATGGAGTATCATTTTCATAACCTTTTGCTTATTCCTCTTTAGTTCAGAAAAATGGCAGCCATGTGGGACTGAATTACAATGTTGAGCCAATTACAGTAATCTGCATTCTGAAGAACTTTTAATTTTTAGAAAATTTGAGAATTCAATTCTACTCGAAAAAAATTTGCTAATGTTTAATTATAAATGTCAGATCATTGATAGACCCACCAATGGGACACTGATTTATCAATTGTAGTAAAGGGGTCCCATGCCACCCTTGTGGTGATTCAGCATCTGCAGTGTACCTTTATTCAATGTCAAATCCACATATGCTTAACCTCTGCTCCATGCATACTCTTCCTCAATGCAGTCCTGCAGTTAAAGAGAACCAGGAGCCTGGGAACTGTTTTAGTGACCAGAAGGACCCTCAATGATAAGATATTTGTCAGGTATCCTGTGATTAGATGATAAATGCCCATTATGTGGAAAGCCCCCTTAAAGCACCGCCTACTGAAATGGAAATCGAATACAATACAAATGCAGTAGTGGAGGGAAGAATTTTGCATAAATCAAACATGTTCAGAGACCTCTTATGGGAGGTATCAGTGATGCACGCTCTACAAGGTGTTATGGTGTTATTAGGAAGGCATCACTGGTATCCAGTAACTCTTAAATGCTACTGCCTATCTAAGTATTTTGTTAAAGCGGGCCTATCACCTACTGAAAAAGTTCCTATCACCTACTGATGTAAAATAATAAAATATAATAGTTTTCTCAGACATAAATAATTAGAAAAATGTAAAAACTTCTGTCTAATTTGGTGATCATAGCTATGGCCCTTTAAGAAATTTATGAAAAAAATAAGTCGATCAATTCAATAAACCATCCAAATAGGCTTCATGCTGCCACATTTGAGAAGATGCCATTTTGCCTTTCAGAAATTTTATATACTTAGCTCGCCTCAGTTTCAGACTGGGGAACACTGGACCCACCAGAGGACTTGATACCTGGGACCCACCTTTAATCTATAGAAAACAAATGCATTTTCAATAATGGGGTTTTCAGACCAGGGCTAATTTTCCTCAGGCGCTGTTTCTTACAGAATTGCCATAAGATACATAATGTTTGAATTCGGCTCTGCTTATTGTTTCGATTGGTCATCGATCATTCTTTTTAATCTCTTTATTAATGACCTTGTGGATGGGATTGAGAGTAAAATGTCAGTCTTTGCTGACGACACCAAACTGTGTAGGATATTAAAATCTGACTTTGACATTACAATATTGCAAAACGATCTGGATAAGATATCTGAATGGGCAAATACTTGGCAAATGAGATTTAAAGGGAACCTGTCACCAGGTTTTTCCCATATAACCTAAGGCCACCACCTTTCAGTCTCTTTCAACCCTGTGTTACAGCATTCTGGACTGCTGTATATAAGTTTCTTAAGCCCCTCTACAGAACAAAAAAAGACCTTTTATTACACTCACCTACCGTGTGATCTGAACTGGTGGGCATAGCTGGTCTTGATCCAGCGCCATATATTCCTGTACTGATGTTGTATTTCTGTAGTATTGGTAGTACTGATTATGTATTTCTGTACCTTAGGTGGTTCTGGTGATGTATTTCTAACATCTGACCTGATATTACAATTTATTGCTCTACTACGATTGGCTCTCTATTCATGTACCGATGGTGCTTCTAAAGATGTATTTCTGGCTGATGGTGGTCCTGGTGATATATCTAAGTTCAACTGGTGCTTCTTGTACTGTATTTCTGTGCTGATGTAAGTTGTTATGTAGTATTTCTGTAATTTTAGTGGTTCTGGTGAGGTATTCCTGTGCTTGGTTCTGATCCTATAGACATGTAACTATCTGTAACTTTTCAGAGAATGTGATCAATGACTATGTTAATAAAGGATTGTGTTGGCTGACAAGTTAAGGATTGCTACACTTGTATTTATGTTAGGAGCAATAATTATAAAATTCCGCACTGTAGCATGCCAAATCCTAACAGCGTGTAATATACTCACTATCAGGATTCAGCTTTGTGTGCCGGTTTCAGTGGTCATCATTTGATCACTCACATAAAATTGTAATACTTGCGGTTATGTGACTAATATGTCTTTCTTTTTCTCTCAGTGAAACAGAGGCTGTAGTATTTAGCTGAACATTGAGAGAATTAGGAAAAACAGTTAGTCAGCACGTGACTGTAAGAATGCAAATCATATGTTCGGTCACATGACGGCTCCTCAAACAGCTTAAGCTGCATATAGGAGGGTGCGCCAAACTTAATTTTTGCCACAGGTGCAGGAAAACCTAGATTTGTCTCTATATAAGAAATAGAACAACCAAAATCTAAAATTATTCTGATATAGTATCTTTCCATAGATGGCCATTTCACTGCTTATTCGACTCATTATGCAGAAAGATGAAATGCTGTAGAAATTCCATTAACCAATAAAGCCACTTAAGCTAGACTTTTTTGTATAATTTACAGGGTAAAGTATTGTGAAATAAGATGATCCAAAATGGTGTGATCATAAGAAGGCTAGAAAGAGCAATGAACAATTCCATCGGTTTTCCAAATTCCAAGTTCATCCGAGGTCACTTCATCTGGAATCACAATGAACTTTTTGATGCAGTTTCTTGAGCCACACACAGGAGTGGATACAAAAGAGGAGAGATGAATCAGTGTTCCCTACATACTTTTCCATTTTTTTTGGATCCAGTTCTAGGTTTGATTAAAAAAACTGCATACAAAAAATCACAATAACTGCATGAGTAATTCCATTGTAAAAGTTTCAATAAATATAATGATTGCTATAATGTAATGGTTAACCATTCACTTATGTGACTGAAGAGTTTCCCAAAATATTGCATTGGATATTCTTGAACCTTAATCATTGCTTTAAGTTTATATTCTAAAATCAATTGCACATGTTTTAAATATGACAGCATTGAGATAATGGCCACCTACATTTCTGGAGCATCTTAAACTAAGTCATTTGGTGCCAATTTCCCTAATATTTCCATATTACTTAATGCAAATACAAAGCTTCACTACTAATGCATGGGTGCAGCACAAAACACACACTAACGTACAGCTGGGAATAATACACACAATTGTGTCTCATTTTTAAGGTCATGCATCTGCATTCCCATCTGTGCAACCGACTTGAAAGGTTTGAAAACAATAATGGTTCTAATAAATGGTTGATTTAGGCCTGATAGAGCAATAACCATAAAGGTGAAGTTGTAAAAAAGCTGAAAGATATAATGTGCCAAATACAAGATCCTATCTGAATATCCATGGTATTTAATCGACTTAAAGAGCACTTCCCTAAATTAAAAACCACCAGTAAATCTATAAGGCGTGCTTTATTGAACTGTTCAAAATTAACCTCAGCTATGACCGTTTCTGAGAAAGTTGGGTGACAATTAATATGACCGTAGCCCTCACAGGGCCAAATCTACCTACTTTATTTAATGAAACATATGTAAAAATGTTTCCTTGCTTAGGAAGGAATCATCATCGAAAAGTATTGGAAAGCTGGATGGCAACTACCGTGGTGACTGTGATGGCGGTAAGTTTGTTTGCCACTCAGCTTTCCTACAAATAGATGGATTACATTAAAATTTTAACAAATTGTCAGGAGAGGGCAACTCAAGGACTTACTGTCTATTTACTGATGATTCTGGGTCCTACAGGAGAAAGTACTATGTAAAAAGGTGAACACTTAAATAGCTTAACGACATCCCAACTCCCTGCCCGCAAATTGGAAAGGTACAAGCTATACTCCAATATATGTGTACATATATATAAATATATATGTATATTTAAAGCCATTTTCCTTCAATCATCAAACAAGCGTATCCAATCATAAATAACTGGTCAAAAAGGCAATAACATAATGTCCTACTCAGATGTTAGCACTTCATTAACCCTAGCACTTCATGCACACAAGTATGGACTATGACATATGATGGTCACATTCACTTATCAGATTTTATGGAATATCTAACCTCATATTTTCAAAATAAGCATCTAAGCAAGAAGTAAAAAAAATAGTTTAACTAGTGTCTTAAGTTCATCGTTTTGTATCTAGTACATGCATACAGTAGATTTTGCTTCCAGATTAGAGACTAAAAGTAAAATCCTGATTTGCCTGAGGGTGCTATGGTTACTATGATTTGCATTACATTTGTACATGTTTTTTTATTATTATGATAAACAAATTAGCAAAACCATGTCAGTTCAAATGGAAGCATTCCTTGCCAATCCCACCATTCACCAGCCGGAGAATCCTCTTATATCCATAGCCACAAGTGCACAATGAGGTGAATAAAAAGGGTAAATAATTCATTCTTGACCTGTGCTGACTTCACATTAGTGTTGCCGGTCTGAAACCATCATTTATGTGCTCACTCAAGCCTTTATTTCACAGTGGGAAGTCTCTCTAC
>VIAB01000988.1:210383-227680 GCA_009801035.1 Oophaga pumilio
GTTTCACTCAACTCTAGTGATGAGTTGAAAACGGAGTTTTATGATGTCCGAGGGTTTATTCGAAAATCTTGTCATGCCATTTGAATTAACGAATGCACCAGCAAAATGTTATGAATTATATTTTTTCTGATTGTATTGGGAGCTTTGTTTTGATTTAACTTCTTGATATTTTAAGTTTTTTGTTTGATTTGGATACTCAACAGGAATATGTCAGTGTAGTACTACAAATGCTTTGCTTGCTAAAATTGAGAAATGTATTTTTTCTGTTCAGGAAATTTCATTCTTGGGGCTCATTTTAACTGGGGATTGAAAAGTCATTTTCTTCTGCCTACCACCCTGAAACCAACTGTCAGAAGACAGAAAGGACAAATCAATCTTTGGAACAAATTTCAGGGAAATTTGTTGAGACTCAGTAGGGGTACAGATCTTCATTATTACTCCTTGCTGAGTTCACCTTTAACAGTTGCATTAATCAGTCCACTGGAACCTCAACTTTTTTGTAATTATGGTTTTCATCTCCAGTTTGGTGACTTTTCTAGGATATATTTTGAATGTCCTGGAATGGAGAACACTATACAGAAACTTTGGGATGTCTGGAGGGAGGTGCAAAAGAATATTGGGGCTTCTCAGATTCGCCAAAAACGGAAGACTGATAGAAAACGTTCTTCGAGTCCAGTATTTCAAGTAGGTGATAATGTTTGGTTGTTATCCAAAAATAATAAAAATAAAGTATCAGCAGCAAAGTTGGATCTAAAGTTTATTGGTCCTTATGAGATTCTAGAAATGGTCAATCCAATGGCTTTTAAGTTGAAGCTTCCTCCATCCCTTCGCAACCCTAGCATCTTTCATTGGTCCCTGTTAAAAAAGTTTGTCCCTATGATTTTGTCTCCCTCATCCCTGTCTCCTTCAGTTTCTGTCAATGACAGTTTAGAGTACAAGGTACAAAAAATTGTGGATTCTCGGAAAGTCCGTAATTGTCTCCAGTAACTCATTCATTGGAATGGATACAGACCAGTGGACAGGTCCTGGGTTCCAGCCCGAGCTCTGATGGCTGATTGCCTGGTCAGGGTTTTCCATTATAAGTTTACTAGGAAATATGGGGGTCTGGTAGCCCCCCTTGAAGAAGGGGTACTGTCATGATTCCACCATTCTGTGAGTGACAGCTCAATTGCTCTTTTGAATGGGGTATGCTGAACTGTCAATATTGTGAGTGACAGCACAATCACCCAATCTGAGGCCAGGGCATGCTGGGCTGTCTGTATTGTGATTGACAACCCAGCTGCCCAATTTGGACTGGCCTGCAGGGTCTTCCAGGTGATTACCCGGCTATGTAACTTATTAGCTATTATCAGGCCTTCCCACTGTAGCTTAGCTCAAGTGATGTGGGTTTGTTCTATGGTCTATGCTCCTGTTTTCTCATCTTTGTTGTCCGACCTTGCCTTTTACCATCCGTTTGCCTAGCCTCTTTATCTGGATCCTCTAGCTTCTTGGAATTCTGACCCCGGACTGTAACCTGACTGCACCTTTGTCTCAGCCCTTTGTTTATGACGAGCTCTCTTTGTACCTGACCTTGGACCTCTTGACTACCCTGCCTCATGTCCATGAGTAGTGACTCGACATCACAGAGAAATTCACATTTGTTCCTTTTGGAGTACAGTATGTGAAATCTCTGCTTTCAGACAAAATGGGCATCTCTTAAGTCTTCTCTTGGGTTGATGCGCTTTCACCCCTCCATCCCAGATACTGCCATTTAACGGTCTAGCAGTCTCAGATGCTACTGAGCTATCACTGGAAGCACATGTGAGGGAAGTGGTGAAAACTCTGAAAAAACTCCAAGTCAGTCTAAAAGCAGAGATTTCACAAAGTGCAATTCATAAGAAACAAATGTTAAGAGGGTTGTTTGGTCCAAATTGATAAATCTGAAGTCACTCTGTGTGACTGCAGACTTATGAATCCCCCCCAGCACACGCAGTGTGCGCTGTAAGGATTCACTTGTTTCTGAGCTGGGACTGGCGGGTACGTGTACGTTATACATTCTCCAGTCCAGAGCACGTCCAATATGGAGCGAGGCCTCACCCAATAGTCAATAAAAGTGTATGGAGCGAGGCCAGATGTATGGGCTGGATGGGCTCTGGCCAGATGTATGTATAACTTATGCCTCTTGTCCTGGTCCAGAAACTGGCGAATCCTCGCAGTGCACCGTGTATGGGCTGAGGGGATTTATAAGGGGATTTATAAGTCTGCAGTCACACAGAGTGACTGGAAACTTATTGATTTGAACTGAACAACCCCTTTAATTTTTCTGCAATGTATTGACACAGGGCAAAATGAAAAAGAGTGAGAGAATCAGGAGACCTCAGAGATATTAACAAGATATTTTACAATTTTTTTTAGCAAGTGACAGGTGATCTTTAAGCTAATAATTTAGTGAATTGTTAGTTAAATAAAAGTAAGCATAAGAAGATGCTTTATGTTCAAAATTAGAATATAAAACAGGGCAACTCATGATATATTCAAAGTAAATAGCAATACAAGTGCTAAGTAGCTTATACATTGTCCTGTATTATTTTAATAATTATGTTTTTTCAATGAACGATTTTACTATAGAATGTATATGAACGCAGCTGTTCTATACACCACAGAGGATTAGTGGTTTTTCTATTTACCATCCATTTAGTTATCACATACAGGGACAAAACACACGCAGATGGCTGTTATTGTCATACAGAAATTATATAACTTGGCTTGTGCTTGTATGGTATAATTCTTTTGCAACAAAAATTGCATGCTTATTTGGCATGGGAGAACTTAAAGTTTCTTTGAATCTTAATATGAAATGCATTAAAATATGTGTAGTATCATATACATTTAGCCCTCAAAAAGTACATATCTACCTTGGATTATTTCATATTAAGATATAACTGTGTGCTAGATTCTATTTACTAGAAAATAAATATGTAATATCAAAGGGAAAAGAAATTAAACAAATATTAACCACACAATAATTCTATGAGTAGCAGTTCTCCAACTCCCAGTCAGTAGTAAGTGGAGTTATTTTATTATTTTTAAAGCAATTGCACGATGATAGTTGTCTGTTAGCCCTGCACATCTAAAAGCTACATTATTTCCCCATTCTTCTTTGCAAAAAGGTTGAAGCTCTGTCACTTTATTATGGGAAAGATAAAGCCACTGGAAATTTTCTAGAGGAATGTGTCACCCTTTGCTTTAAATATAGGTTTGTTTGTTTTTTGCTTTATTTTTGGGTAACTATCTTGTTAAAAACAAATCTTTTATGTTATGATTATGCTTCAGAGGCAGCGTCAATGTTCCCGGGTCTATGGGCAGAGAAGGCCCAGAACCCCATAATGAGTTTGGGTATTCAGAGCCTGCAAATAAAAAAAGGCAATTGTAAATGTGGAGTTCTCCTCATATACATTTTAATATCCCAAAGTATTTCAAAAGGAGTCAAAGTGGTTGATAAGAGATTTGTGACTTTTAATACCTGAGGGTCCTGCCTGATCATTATTTGTACTTTCAATATTTTTTAAAGATTTGAGTTATTGACTTTCAAAAGGGAAACCATTTGGAAAACCTAACTACCCAAGCCACCGTTTGTATTAGGCTACAGTTACACGTTCAGTATTTTTTCTCAGTACTTTGTATTTGTAAGCCAAAATAAGGAATAGAGCAATCAGAGGAAAAGTCTAATAGAAACACGTCAACACTTCTGTATTTTTCAACCATTCTTGGTTTTGGCTTACACATACTGATATGAAATACTGACCAGTTACTGAAAATGTGACCGTAGCCTTAAAGAAACAAACTGTGCTTTACTCAACCTCTTGGATCTAGTGATTGGTCTCCGCTACTGCTCCCTGTGTCTCTTATTATCTGCAGTGCTGACATCACATTGCAGCCAAAAACTGAGCTTAGCAGCCCTGCCGGAGTTGATGGCACAAGCCGCTCAGAGCCTCTAAACTCACTTATCGGCTTCAGCACTGTCTACATGATGTCATCACTGCAGACAATAGACTCAGACCTGCACCAGGGGAGAATGAGTAAAGCTCAGCTTAAGGCTGGCGTCACTTCCGAGTTTGATGCGAGTTAGTCGCACGACTTTCTCGCATGAACACCCGGCACGGCCGCCCGCTCTCGGACCCGAGTGTCAGGGTCAGAGAGCGGGCAGCCGTGCCGGGTGTTCATGCGAGAAAGTCGTGCGACTAACTCGCATCAAACTCGGCAGTGTGATGCCGGCCTTAAACCAACTTCCGCTGGGTAAGAGTGATTTTCCGAAACCAGAAAATCATTTTTAAGAATAGTCAATTATATCTGAAAACCTAAACAAAACATATACAATGCAAGATATTATGATGATGAGTTGTACAAACTTGGCAATACTACATTCACATGACAAATTCCACTATATCAGTACAATATTTAATGATACATGGATAGTATTTGTAAGGACTCGTTCACACGACCATATTTTCAGTCCAAGTTCTGTCCATGAAAAAAATGGATAGCGCTCGGGCCAATGTTATTCAGTGGGGCAGTGCAGACGATCAATTTTATTCACTGACCGAATCAGCGTTTGAAAAAAATAGCAGTTTTCGCAAGTTTCTTCCATATATCGGATGAAATTCACCCTTTCAAATGCAGTATATGGGCATGTGAAAATAAAACGGAGCCACAATACAGTATAGTGACTGATTATTACAGATACATTGCAATTCTGTAACATAGACAAGTGTAAATGATTTACGCTGTTGAAACAGATTGTATACACACTGCACACGGATAACAAGTGAGAAAAAAATCGTCCCACTTTTCTGGATGAAATTGAGCAATTTATTTTATACATTCGTGAAAACCTACCCTATTAGTAGAATTGAATTAGTGATTTCATAATGCAAAGCAAAATGGCTGGTTTACCGCCAAATGTATTCATGTAGAATTTAATTTTTAAAGATCAACTCAACTCTGGTTAGACTTAAATGGAAAATTGCAAGTTCTAAAAAAAATGCAATAATAATTACAAATCCTCTAGTTACGGTAATTTAAATAATTCTCTAAGAAGATCCTCAAAGATATTCATAGCCTTTATTTATACAGTAGCAGAATGTATTGCAGGAAGAAGATTAAATACATAATGTATGCTGGTGATGTAAAGCACATAGGAAACAATTTGCCATTACCCCTTAACTCCAAAGCCTGTTTTCACCTTCCTGACCAGGCCAAATTTTACAATTTTGACCAATGTCACTTTATGTGATTATTACTCTGGAACACTTCAACGGATCCCAATAATTCTGAGAATGTTTTATTGTGACATATAGTACTTCATGATAGTAGTAAAATTTCTTTGATATGAATGGCGTTTATTTTTGAAAAAAAAAAACGAAAATTTGGAGAAAATTTAGCAATTTTCAAACTTTTAATTTTTATATCCTTAAATCAGAGTTATGTCACACAAATAGTTAACAAATAACATTTCCCACATGTCTACTTTACATTAGCACAATTTTTGAAACATCATTTTTTTATTAGGAAGTTATAAGGGTTTAAAGTTGACCAGTGATTTCTAATTTTTCCAACAAAATTTACAAAACCATTCTTTTAAGGACCACTTCACATTTTGAAAGCAAAATTCTCTGAAATCATTAGTGAAAAATAAAAAAAGCATATTTTTTGCACAAGAATGTTCTTTTATTCCAATTTTTTTTTATTTTTGCAAGGGTAATAGGAGAAAATGCACCATAACATTTTTTGTGCAATTTCTCCTGAGTATGCCGAATGCCAATGCCCTAAATGTAGAGAAAAGCTACTGTTTGTGTGCATGGCAGGGCGCAGAATGTAATGCACACAATTTGACTTTTTGAATGCAAAATTTGCAAGAATTATTAGTGCATGCCATGTTGAGTTTGAAGAGCCCCTTTTGTGCCTAAAGAGTGGACACCCCCCACCAGTGACAACATTTTATAAACTAAAACCCTTATAAACTTATCTATATGTGTGCTGAGTAGCTTGAACCTGCAGGTGCTTCATGGAAGTTTAAAACGTTGAGCGGTGAAAATAAAAGAAATCACATTTTCCCCACAAAAAATGTTTCTAGCCCCAATATTTTTATTTTCAAAAGGATAACAGGAAAAAATGGACCCCCCCCACAAGTGATCACATTTTGGAAACTTGATCCCTCAAGAAATTTATCTAGATGTGTGGTGAGCAACTTGAACCCCCAGGTGCTTCAGATAAGTTAAATAGAGATGAGCCATGAAAATAAATAAATTATATTTTTTCCCACAAAAAAATGTTCTTTTAGCCCCACATTTTTTTTTCACAAGGTTAACACGGGTGAAAATGGACTCCAAAATTGGTTGAGCTATTTCTCCTGAGTACAACAAAACCCCGTATGTCGCCAAAAACTACTTTTGAGAGACAGAGCAAAGCTCAGAAGGGAAGAAGCACCATATTGGCATTCAGATTTTGCTGGTCACATTGGTAGAGCCCCTTAGGTGCCAGAATAGCAGAACCCTAAATAAGTGACCTCATTTTACAAACTATACCTCTCAATGAGTTGAAGAATGGGTGCAGTGATCATATTGACACCACAGCTGTGTCACAGAATTTTATACCATTGGGCAGTGAAAAAAGAAGAGTTACATTTTTACCACCAAAATTTTGTTTTAGCCCAAGAATTTAAATTGTAACACTGGGAAATGGGTAAAAATGGCACCAAAATTTGTCTCTAAATTTCTTCCGAATGTGGAAATACCCCATATAAGGCTGTACAGTATTGCTTAGCCATACATCAAGACTAAGGAGGGACGGAGCGCTATTTTTCTACTGGAGCGCAGATTTTGCTAGAATAGTTTGCGGACTCCATATACAGAGCCCCTAGGTGCTAGAAGAAAAGAATCCCCCTCAAGTGACCCTATTTTGGAAATTATACTCCTTTGGGAATTTATCTACAGATGTAGTGACGATTTTGACTCTGTGGGTGTTTTCCAGAAGCAGGCAGCAGTGGATGTTGCTGAGTGAAAATTGCAAATTGTCATGGTGGTGCCCTTTCGATGTAGTCCCCAGTAGGTTTCAGTCACCTGTACATTGTAGTCAACAGTATGAGGTAGTCACCAGTATGTGGTAGTGCCCAGCTCATGCTTCTGGAGACATTCACCTGTAAACTAATTGGGCTGTCATCGCTACAGAAATGCCAAACATGTGGATGCTAAATGTGGTTTAGACACACTGTGAGGCTCAGAAGGTAGGGGGCATTTGGTTTTGAGAGTGCAGAATTTGCTGAATTTCTTTGGGGGGCAAGGAACTATAGTGCTTTTCCAGAACCTTTGTACTACCAGTAATGTGGGCAGGGACTTGCTTTTTTTGTGGATTGATTTGAAGCTTTTGTAGGGAACATTTTACATAACATTTGGGATCACATTTATCTGGCGCTCTATACTGAGCACCAAGTGACGTGATTCAGATGAAACCACCGAGGGATCCATTTTCTATAATGCGGCAGCTGAGTTACTCTGGCCTCTGTTCAGTGATGTCCTTTTTTTCAGAGGTGCACAAAACTTTGGTCGACTGCACTTTTATGCACACCGAAAAAGACCAATACCGCCGGATCATAGCCAGCCACACGGCATCCGCAGTGCTTTTATCTGCTTCATTATAGGAAAAATTCTACCAGGGATTCTCTCTGAATTTACATGGAAACTCTGGTGTAAGTGCTCAGCATGGAGCGCAGGATAAATGTTAGCTGAGCCTTACTGTGATCTTTTGGAGGCAGAATGAAAAAATCAACAGCAGGTGGAGAATTGGTTTTATTTATTTTTTACGCCGTTTCTCATGCGGTATAAGCGATTAGTTGACTTTATTCTTCTGGTTGATGTGATTACAGTGATACCCAAAAGTTTAAAGTGGGGCCCCAAATGCTCGCATATTGCACCATCACATAAACATTTTGATTGCATTTACATGCGCTGAGTTCAGACCGTAAACGAGTGTGATCAACAATATTGAAGTCGTTCGATGCTTGTTTCCCGGCATCTTTACATCGGCTGAGGAAGAATGATGAGAACAGAGCAATCGCTAATAGACCAATCTGTCCACATATAATATCATGTTATCAGCAACATATCTGCAGTATTTGCCAGGCGATGTGCTGCTGAGAACCAAGATTTCTATTCCACCATAAACAAATCACTCGATGATTAGGCAAATATTTGGACTTGAGAGTCCTCAGTGGTTGATACCTTTTAATGGCTAACTGAAAAGATGGTAACAAATTGCAAGCTTTCGAGACTACTCAGGTCTCTTCATCAGGCTAGACTAATACAAAATCTAACTTCAAATCTAAAAAAGATAGAAAGGTTTGGGAATATAAACTTATGATGACCTTTGACACTCTTAGTGCTGGAATGAACGTGTCACATGGATTTATGTCTTTCTATATCAATTAAGGAATCTGCTTCTCTGACCTTCTAGGGGCATCAAAACACAATAGCAGACTTCAATCAGAGGGCAATAAAACTTTCTCTCCTTATCTATGAACTGTTCCAATATTTATGTTCATCCCTCTGCCACAATGACAGTTCTGCTTCACGTCACTTGTCTTACCTATTGCATTATTCCTGTGTCTTGTTGTGTATATAAATATGTGATTCTTCAGATTTTGTATTAGTCTAGCCTGATGAAGAGACCTGAGTAGTCTCGAAAGCTTGCAATTTGTTACCATCTTTTCAGTTAGCCATTAAAAGGTATCAACCACTGAGGACTCTCAAGTCTAAATATTTTTCTATCTACTGGCTAACACGGTACGAAGATACACATCTTTCCTATATCATCGATGATTAGGCAGCATTTTGCTTGTTTAGTATAATACACTCCATAGTCCTCCATATAGTACAATACATCCCATAGTGCTTCATATAGTACAATAGACGCCCCATAGTGCTCCATATATTACAATGCATACCTTAGTCCTCCATATAGTACAATGCAGCCCCACACAGGAGTGCAATGCAGCACTATAGAATGTAATGCAGCCCCATAGAAGTATAATGCAGCCCCATATAAGTATAATGCAGCCCCATATAGTATAATGCAGCCCCATAGAAGTATAATACAGCCCCATATAGTATAATGCAGCCCCCATAGAAGTATAATTCATCCTCATGGAAGTATAGTGCAACCCCATAGAATCTAATGCAGACTCATAAAATCAAATGCAGCCCATAGAATGTAATGCTGCACCATAGAGTTTAATGCAGCACCACAGAATGTAATTCAACCCTATAGAGGATAATGCCACCCCATATAATGTAATGCAGCCCCATAGAAAGTAATGCAGTCCCATAGAATATAATGCAGCCCCATAGAATGTAATGCAGCACTATAGAATGTAATGCAGCCCCATAGAGTATAATTCAGCCCCATAGAATACAATGCAGCACTATAGAATGTAATGCAGCCTCATAGAATATAATGCAGCCCCATATAATATAATGCAACCCCATAGAATTTAATGCAGCCCCATAGAATGTACTGCAGCCCAGTAGAGTACAATGTAGCCCATAGAATGTAATGCAGCCACATAGAATGTAATGCAGTACCACAGAATGTAATGGAGCCCCATAGAGTATAATGCAGCCCCACAGAGTATAATGCAGCCCCATAGAGTATAATGCAGCCCCATAGAGTGCAATGCAGCCTCATAGAGTATAATGCAACCCCACAGAATTTAATGCAGCCCCACAGCATGTAATGCAGCCCCATAGTGTATAATGCAGCACCATAGAATGTAATGCAGCTGCATAAAATGTAATGCAGCCCCATAGATTTCAATGCAGCTCTATATAAAGTAATGCAGCCCCATAGAATGTGATGTAGCCCCATACAGTATAATGCAGCAACATATAATGTAATGCAGCCCCACAGAATGTAATGCAGCTCCATATAATGTAATGCAGCCCCATAGAGTATAATGCAACCCCACAGAGTATAATGCAGCCCTACAGAGTATAATGCAGCCCCATAGAATGTAATGCAGCCCCATAGAATAATGCAGCCCCATAGAATGTAATAAGGCCCCATAGAGTATAATTCAGCCCCACAGAATATAATGCAACCCCATAAAATGTAAAGCAGCCCCATAGAGTATAATGCAGCACCATAGAATGTAATGCAGCCGCAAAGAATGTAATGCAGCTCCATAGAAAAGAATATAATGTAGCCCCATAGAGTATATTGCAGCACCATAGAATGTAATGTAGCCCCATAGAATAGAATATAATGCAGCCCCATAGAATGCAATGCAGCCCCATATAAAGTAATGCAGCCCCATAGAGTGCAAAGTATCACCCATTAAATATAATGCAGCACCACAGATTGTAATGGAACCCCATAGAAATAAATGCAACCCGATAGAATATAATACAGCCCCATAGAATGTAATGCAGCCGTATAGAAGGTTATTCAGCCCCATTGAATGCAATGTAGCCACCATAAACAAATACAATACTCACCTCTCCTTGTTCCTTGCTGCAGCGCATCTTCTCACTTCACCAACTACACTGTCATTGCGTGCCCACCACTTCACAGCCAGAGGGGGATGATGGGAGAGAGAGCATCACATGACGCTCTCTTTTCCATCACTGCGTTCAACTGTATCGCCATCTATGATGCCGATACAATTGAATGCAGGATGTGGGGTGGTTGCTTTGGCATCGGGCCCACCTGATTCATGGGCCCCATAGCGGTGGGGAACCCCATAGCGGCGATGCAAAATTTATAGCATTTTTGCGCTTGGCTGCTGTCACACACTATAAAATGCGTTATATTGCAAAAACTAGTTTTTTGCAGTGCCATATATTGATAGCTATAATTTTTCCACATTTAGTTTGACATTGTCATGTGAGGGCTTGTTTTTTGCAGGACAAGTTGATGTTTTTATTGGTGCCATTTTTGGGCACATGACATTTTTTGATCGCTTTCTATTCTGATTTTTCTGAGGCAGAATTAAAAAAACAGCAATTCAGGAATAATTTTTGTGTTTTTTTTATGCCGTTCAGTGTGTGGTAAAATTGATAATGCAGCTTTATTCTTTGGGTCAGTATGATTACAGCGATACCACATTTACAAGTGCTTCTCACTAAATTAGAATATCATCAAAAAGTTAATTTATTTCAGTTCTTCAGTACAAAAAGTGAAACTCATATATTATATAGAGTCATTACAAACAAAGTGATCTATTTCAAGTGTTTATTTCTGTTAATGTTGATAATTATGGCTTACAGCCAATGAAAACCCAAAAGTCATTATCTCAGTAAATTAGAATAATTAACAAAAACACCTGTAAAGGCTTCCTAAGCATTTAAAAAGGTCCCTTAGTCTGTTTCAGTAGGTTACACAATCATGGGGAAGACTGCTGACTTGACAGATGTCCAGACAGAAGGCAGTCACTGACACACTCCACAAGGATGGTAAGCCACAAAAGGTCATTGCTAAAGAAGCTGGCTGTTCACAGAGTGCTGTATCCAGGCATATTAATGGAAAGTTGAGTGGAAGAAAAAAGTGTTGTAGAAAAAGGTGCACAAGCAACCAGGATAACTGCAGCCTTGAAAGAATTGTTAAGAAAAGGCCATTCAAAAATTTGGGGGAGATTCACAAGGAGTGGACTGCTGCTGGAGTCATTGCTGCAAGAGCCACCATACACAGACTTATCCAGGACATGGGCTACAAGTGTTGCGTTCCTTGTGTCAAGCCACTCCTGACAAATAGACAACGCCAGAAATGTCTTACCTGGGCCAAGGAGGAAAACAACTGGACTGTTGATCAGTGGTCCAAGGTGTTGTTTTCAGATGAAAAGTAAATTTTGCATTTCATTTGGAAATCAAGGTCCACTCCCAGTGTCTGGAGGAAAAGTGGAGAAGCAATCCAAGCTGCTTGAGGTCTAATGTGAAGTTTCCACAATCAGTGATGATTTTGGGAGCCATGTCATTTGCTGGTGTAGGTCATCTGTGTTTTATCAAGACCAAAGTCAGCGCAGCCGTCTACCAGAAAATTTTAGAGCACTTCATGCTTCCCTCTGCTGACAAGCTTTTTGGAGATGGAAATTTCATTCTCCAGCAGGACTTGGCACCTGTCCACACTGCCAAAAGTATCTATACCTGGTTTAAAAACAACAGTATCACTTTGCTTGATTGGCCAGCAAACTCGCCTGACCTTAACCCCATAGAGAATCTATGGGGTATTGTCAAGAGGAAGATGAGAGACACCAGACCCAACAATGCAGACGAGCTGAAGGCTGCTATCAAAGCAACCTGGGCTTCCACAACACCTCAGCAGTGCCACAGGCTAATCGCCTCCTTTCCACTCCACATTGATGCAGTAATTGATGCAAAAGGAGCCCCGACTAAGCAATGAGTGCATTTACTGAACATACATTTCAGTAGGCCAGCATTTCAGATTTTAAAGTCATTATCAACCTGGTGTTATAAAGTATTCTAATTTATTGAGATAATGACTTTTGGGTTTTCATTGGCTGTAAGCCATAATCATCAACATTAACAGAAATAAACACTTGACATAGATCACTCTGTTTGTAATGACCCTATATAATATCGATTTTCACTTTTTGTATTGAATAACTGAAAAAAATTAACTTTTTGATGATATTCTTATTTAGTGAGAAGCACTTGTATATAGTTTTTTATGTTTTGGCTCTTTTACACAATAAAAACTATTTTATAGAAAAAATAATTATTTTTGCATCGCTTTATTTTGAGAGCTATAACTTTTTAATTTTTTCTGCTGACGGAGCTGTATGCTTTTTTGTTTCTCAGAGATACCTTTTTTTTAGATTGGTCTTTTTAATTATGTTTTATTCTGCTTTTTGCTCGGCGTTATGATGATAAAGCATAGTTTTTTGCCTTGTTTTTTTTATTTTTCTAACGATGTTCACTAAAGTGGTTAACTTACCCATGAGGAGCTCTCAGGGCTCTCTCTGCTTTTCCTGCTGCCTCAGGTTTAAATTGTAATGACACTGTCCAGTATAAACCTGCAGTGAATAAACGCAATTATTTTTTCTGTCTACATATTTATTATATGGTATAAATGACATGTAAACATGATACTGCAAGTTAGGCCTAGGTCGCACTACTGTATAACACGGTTGAGTACTATGCGAGAAAACATCGCATAGCACTTGGCCCAGTGTCAATCTACGGGGCAGCTCAGATCTGCGATTATTTTGTCATGCCGAATCGGCATGCGAAAACAAGATTATCACCAAAGTCTCAGCTCACTCGCACCCATATAAGTCTAAGGGTGCGAGTGACACAGCACAATAAAGGAGATAGAGAAACTAGTTTCTCTGCCTCCTCCGCAGCTGTGCGAGAGGCTCGAAGCACAGCAGCATGACACTTGGCTCCCGCTCGCAGCAGAACGGGAGCCGAGGGTCATTAGCATATTGCATTCGATGCTGTTGCATTGGATAACATACGCTAGTGTAACCCCGGCCTTATTGTCATTATGGCTTATGTAGATTAAAAATTTGTGATGCCCTTTTTTTGAGACCTGTAGCATTTTTTTACTTTTCTGTTCCTCGAGCTGTGTGAGGGTTTGGTTCTTTTTGCATTATAAGCTGAAGTTTCTATTGATACCAATTTGGAGTAAATATGCTTTGAACGCTTTCCATTGTATTTTTTAGGGAGGTGTAATGACAAAGTAGGGCAATTTTGATGTTTAATTTTTTTTCTCTTTACTGAACAGGATAGTTAATTTTATATTTGGATTTTTTTGATAGAGTTGACTATTAGAAATGTTGCATAAACAAATATGTTTATTTTCTACATTTTTAACAAAGTAAAAGGCAAGTTGATTTGAATTTACATATATATTTTTTAAATATCAATATTATTTACCTTGTTTTTCAGCTCCACTAGAGGACGTAAATCTATGAATGTCTGGTCAGTTATAATATATACTGTAATGCCAAGTATGGTGGTATGTAGGAGAAATCATGGTCTCCTATGAAGCTCAGACTTTGGTACAGAAAAGCTAAAATGGCAGTGGGGAGGGCCTTAAGCAGGCCTTGTCTGTTATAGCAATTGGTATTCCACGTTCTCATCACAGAGAGCCAATAACAGCACCATCAATCGTTTATTTAAAGGGCTATTGCGCAGGCGCCATCTTGCTAGAGAATAAAAAAAAATTCCTCCTCCAAGTTTGTGCCGCACAGTAGTAGCTATCGCCATCTTGAAGGAGGAAATTTTATTTCTTCTATAGCAATATGGCGCCTGCGCAATAGCAGCTATTGGATCACCTTTATATACACCGATAGCTGCTACTGGCAGGCGCGGCGGGCACCATTTTCTAATGGATTTTTTTTAATACTATCAGGATAACCTCAAGCACATTAATTTTTAACACAGTAAACAAGCGATTATGCTATAGTGCAGGTGCCACGGCTGGAGCCTGCCTACAGAAGGGTTTTTTTTTTCAGTATGTACATATATTGATTATGTAAACTGGGGGCAGGTAACTGAGGGATCAGTGACCTGTCAGCAGGCTGCATTATAAATAGCTAATCAGAGCACCACATGAAGACCCCCCACAGGCCGCACCGGAGCACGAACATATCATTAACTCAAAACTGAAAATATAGATTAAACAACAACCACAAGACAGATTTCATTTCATCAACCAAGGTATCATTGTAATCAGTATAACGGCGCCAACCTGTCACTGTCTGTAGGTTACTGTACACAATCCTGCTGACAGGTTCCTTTTAAATGTTGTTGTAAAAAATTGACAGATGTCGACTCAGCTACTGAGCACCATGATTCGGACAGGAATACAACATAAGAACTACCATCAGTCAATAAGCAGAGCACCAGTGCTACCATCAGTACAGGAATACATCACCAGAACTATCATAAGTACATGAAGACAGCACCAGAACCAAACATCAGTACATGAATTCAGCACTAGCGCCATCATCAGTACTAGAGATGAGAGAATCAGATAAAATTTGAATTTCCATGTTCCGCATTTTTTTCAGAGAAGGTATTATCCTGAAATGTAAATTCCCTAATTATACCTTGAGTTCACTCAGAGCATAATAAGCTTAAGATGTAAAAATAAAAGAGATCCCTAAACCCACCTTATTGCTCACCTCTCATGCCCATCAGCTCCTCACCATCACCCATCCTGTTCTTGTTGCATATCCTGATCAATGAACTATTGTTATCCCCAACTCTGGGGTACCACACATGAACACAGCAATAGAACCACCATCAGTACATAAATAGATCAACAGAACCATCACCAGTGCAGAAATATATTACTAAGCTTAGCACAGAAAATTAAACCCAATTGTATATATTGTTAGTCCAAAATACAAGAATTTAAGTGAAAAAAAATTCCTCCGGAGGTGTTCATATTCTTTAAAGATGTAGATTGTTCATGTGTGATGTGCAGATAGATAGTAGAGACATAACCCCAATATAACAAAGCGCCTGTTATCTCTCTTTAGAATCTAACAATTGTCAGAAACTCATTGCATATTTTATCATAAGAAATCTGCCATAATTGTGTATCGCTCAAAGTCTGCCATATGATTCTTTTAAAGAAGTTCCTGCCTCTATTATAAGTTTGTGTTATGCCAGGGTTAACATTAAATAATATCAAATAAATCTGCATATCTTAGCAACCTGAACCCTTTTTGATATGACATAGGAGAATGGAAGATTAGAATCAATTGCAGTCATCATAACTGAATTTAAATCTACAGAAGAGTAAGCCTGTAAAAAGGGATAGGATAATATGAAACTGCAAAACCTTAGCTTAGAGAATACATTTGCAAGGTTCTGCAGGTCATTTACTTTCTTGAGAGTATGTCCCATCAGGAAAATGTGATCAAATACTTTCTGTAAATGCAGCATACTGTATGCTTTATTTTTTTACTTGAGTTTTTCCTTAAACAGTTAAACACACATAGCCAAAGTATAATCCGATTTGGCAAAAAGCCTAATGACTATCAATTATTTCACTTTCCACAGAGAAAAAAAAACAGCAAGCACATTATTTGGAAAAGAATTGAAATGGTTTTAGGTCATTAGTAATAAAAATACAAATATTTGTATAAGAACCCTGACTTCAGTGTATTACGCTCTACTTCCCAAGGCTCAAAATGTGTCCCTTATTGTGGCTGGATCATGGCTGGCCTAGGATGGCCATCTGTTATAATGAGTTATTTAATCAAACACATAAAATTGATAGAATGCCGTTCCAAAGTGACTGTTGGACGTCTGCTCAGCATGGCTGGCTAACTTGGAGTGTAGCTGCAAACATACTTTGATATGTTGAAATTTTATTATGTAGAATATATAATTATTGTATGCATTCAGTTTCTTTAAGACAATCTTAAGGAGAAATTGTAATTTCACATCACAGAGAAAATCTGCTCAGTAAGTGATTGTGAAAGTGAATTGTCTCAAGGTTCATCATATTGTAAAGTGATTTTAAAATGAATCTTGCAGCATTGATAAGTGCCAACAACTGTCTATAAATTTTGATAACATAACTGTACTCCTCAGTATTGAAATTGCAAACAAATCATCAGGCCAACAAACCGATAGAAGGAGATTGCACAATTGGCTCATACCACTACTCTCAAAGGCAATCATGGTGCAGAGTGAGATGGAGGCTGGAATGGAGGTTTATACTCTTCGGCTTTGAGTTTCAATTTTGTATTTTTGTCAGTGATAGCCAATATTGGCCTGGAAACCACATGGGCAACACAGTGAAGAGGCCATCATGAACATCACACTGGTTCTACCCTTAGAACTATGGTGTGGGGTGGCATAATGTACTGTAGGCAAACCCCTCTAGTCTTCATTCCAGGTGCACTAACAGCTCGGCATTACATTGATTGGCAATGGTACATGATGTCATGGCCTGCAGCGCCTCTGCACTTGTCTTTATTTCGCATAGTGAGATGACAGTAATGGATCTTTATGATTTGTGTGTCCAAATACTTCAGACAAGTATTAATAACCTCATTGATTGCATGCCAAGGTGTGTAAGTGCGGGGATTTCTGCACATAGTACTGCTACTCAATACCAAATAAATTGAGATGCTTTAACCCCTTAACCCCCAAGGGTGGTTTGCACGTTAATGACCGGGCCAATTTTTACAATTCTGACCACTGTCTCTTTATGAGGTTATAACTCTGGATTCTGAGACTGTTTTCGCGATTCTGAGACTGTTTTCTCGTGACATATTGTACTTC
>VIAB01000988.1:241043-256034 GCA_009801035.1 Oophaga pumilio
TCCTCCCGGATAATGTGTGCCTTACATACCAGGGCTACACATATGGACTTGGTTCCTTATTTTTTCTATACCTCATACATGTCTCGTGGTACACACGGTTCATGCTATCTGTATATTTGTATGTTTATATTTTTATTAAAGATTGATGGTTTTTATTAATTATCTCTTTGTGAAGTAGTGTCTTTTGGATAATTTTTATCCCTTTTTTGATGTTATATGTTTCATGAACACTCATTTACTATTATGAGGCAATTGCTTTAGGCCATCTGAGGCCCCTCTTATAGATTGATATGTTGGTGGACAGTGGACACTATTTTGATTAATCTGAGAGCAGCGTAGCATAGAGACAGAAACCTTGCTGAAAGTAATGTATCACTTATTGCTGTAACTCTGCTAAAATCACTGTTATCAGCAGGATATTATCGCTAGAGGACTATGTACTTTCAGCCATGTAGTCCTCCATATTCATGAGCTCTGTATAACCCCACCCCACCACTGATTGTCTGCTTTCTGCCTATGCACAGTGTACACTGAACGCTGCCAATCAGTGGTGGGGGCTGGGTTATACAGAATTCAGCATTCAAAGAACTTCTATATCTGCAGCAGAGAAAACTGAAAACTTCAGCCAGCAGCTCAGTAAGTGACATATTGCTGGAATCAGTGCCCCTATATTATGCTGTTCTCATGCCAGGTAGCAAAAACCTAGTGACTTATTCCCTTTAAACAGACAGCCCAGTGCCTCTAAATGGCCTCTATAGTTGTCAAGTGAGAAGGGCCACACCAAGAGAAGAGTTTTATTGTACTGCATAAAAACCTGGAACTTCAGTAATAAAAAGGAAGACAAAGCGCAACAAAAGGTGAGAGGAGTCATTGAAATAGGATCATACAAATCCTTTAATTAATCTGATGCTGTGCAGGATGTAGAAATTTGAGTTCATTTCAATAAAATCATACATCAGTGGAATTACTCTTTATTACATTGTGAGGATATAGAACATTGTAAGAATTCTATTATATGTAGATAAACTGTACTTAAAGCAAGGCTCAGTTGGCGTAAGAGGAATTCAATAATGTCTACTGTAAAGCTAATACTGCAGTCTGACCGAAAAACATTTATTATTGTATATGCACTTCAACATAAATAATTCAGCTCATAAAACCTAGGTAACAATGTTGGAAGAAGAAAAGCATAATCTAGCTTTGTTGTAGAAACATATCATTATAAAGCTGCTGTGTAAAATGGTAAATCCAAAGAGCAAGCCTTAATTGTTCCATCCACCAATCCCCAAAATGGAACATAAATTTACAAGAATATTAGCAAGAGATATTCTGTTTAATGCTTGCCATCAATGATCTGTTAAAAAAACATTGATGAAAGCAGGGTATGAAGCACAAATGAGATAGTGACCTCTACTGGGAGTAGTTTACATTTTCCCTCTTTACTAATTCTAAGGGTTTTGGAAACTGTCAAAAATAAGTCTCTATTTTTCCCAATATCCCAAGAGAGAGCCAAAAATGTTGAGACTCGCACCATTTATTTGGTAAAATCCAAAGCTCTTAAAGGAAAACTGCAAGAATTACATTTTACTTTCTGAAGTTTAAAAACATGTGTAAGTACCTAGCTTTAAAGGGACTGTTCACTAACTGGATACCCCTTTTTAAAAAAGTACACCCCACACTAAAATAAAAATAACATAAACTCCCCCTCCTGCACCAATGCCATTCAAGTGATGCTGGCACCAGTATAGGTTGTTTTATTATTTTAATATTATTTACAGGAGACAAGGGCTTCGGGGAATTAGGTGTGTGCGGTGAGTATGTAATCTATGTTATGTGTTGTATGTTATGTGTATGTACTGTATGTTATATGTTGTATGTTCTGTATGACTTTTTTTTTTTAGTAGAAGAAGGCGGCGGCTTTACTGTGATTGTCTAACACATGCCAGACGGGAGATCCGAATATTGTGAGGCGAGTAGTGAAATTTACTTACTAGGATTTGAGTACCGCGAGTACCGCATTACTCGCCAGTACCGAATCCTAACGAGTATACTCGCTCATCCCTACCCACATCTCTACCTGCAGTCCCTCTCTCCCTGCAGAGACATCAGCGTACTCACCGCCAAGGCTCCCATCCTGCTTCTTCCGGTTCTGCTGCTGTCTGGGGTGCACATACTCCTAGAAGGTCTCCAGGCACTGTGCTTAGAATGCACTCGCACGCACATTTCCTCTTTCTTAATGGGGCAGTCCTCTAAATTGTCCCCAGCCAATAGCTGGAGGTCTCTTACTATTTAAATCGCATCCTGTGCAACATGGATGTGCCTTTGCAATGTTAAGAGTTTGTTCCTAACACACTGATCTGTTCTCAGGCCCCTGTAGTAGCATCTCAGTCTGCTGCAGTCTGCTGCACCCGCCAGTGCTTCCTTCAATGGTAGCAGAGCCAGCTGCATCCCCCAGTGCTCACCTCAATGGCAGCGGAGCCAGCTGCACCCGCCAGTGCTCACCTCTACAGCAGCAGAGCCATCTGTACCCACCAGTGCTCACCTCAACAGCAGCCGAGCCAGCTGCACCTGCCAGTGCTCATCTGTCCGTCAGACTGTCCTGTTTGCACCTGCGGTTCCCATCATCTTCTCTACCTGCCTAGATCTGTTGGACATTCCAGCTATCCGCTTCTAGGGGTCAGCCGTCATTTACCCAAGGTCAGTCCTGGAGTAGTACCTGGATCAGCTCTCTTATCTTTCCACGGACTACGGTGTCGTTAGCAGCTGCGTGTCCGTGGTTGGATAGGGTGAGGCTCCTAGTCACGCCACTCCAGGTCTTCCTTGGGTTTTGGCACAGTGGTTCCACCACCCAGCCCTTTACACTAATTTTATTCTTTTGTTTTAGAGGAATAACCGAGGAACAGGACATTTCTGACTTCCAAGAAAAGATGCTTGATAATTGTTCTTGTAAAGAGAATACAAAGCAGACACCTCAGGAGAGCTGACAAGTCCTCCTTAAGTAACCACTAACTGAAATGCCGAAACTCTTAGTCAATACTATTTATGCCCCTATGACATATCAGAGGTTTAATGGAATGACAGAATCCCTTTTAATGTATAGGAACATTTCAACAGAATAGGAAATATATGTGTCTATGTCACTGATTTCTTGCTACAAATCAATTTTTCATGGTGTACAGTAAGAATCTATATACTGTACAATTAATTACTTCCCTATGTCCTCAGATAAACCGCTGACTACAGAAAGGTCTAGATATGTTAATTGTTTGTGTGTACAGCCTTTTTACAGGATTACTATCTGATATATGGCGACACAATCTGCGGCCTACCTATCCAAATTCGATATATTATTTTAATGTATTTATTGAATCTGAATGTTTTAAAGAAGTAAATGGATTTGCTACTATGGCCAGCTTTAAAATGAGATTTTCTGGCTGCACTCCAAGTCTTTAATCATATTTCTAATGGAAATGTCATGGTGTAGCTTCAGTCAAGATACAGACCACATGACCTCATGCTTAAAGCCATTTTTATAATGCATTCCACTTTTTGTGTTGAGAGCAGCAAATAAAATAGACACAGTGATCATAATCGCGGGTCTAATACTGGAAAACAAAGGAAACAGAGAAGAGCTGCTAAGTGCTAAGTCATAAGCTGGTTTTAATACTGTTAGAGTCCCATTTATATATATAGCAGTGTTAGCGTTTTGCTTATGAACATGACCACATAATATCTCATGCTTAATAATCATTTTCAAAACTTATCATGCAAAACAAATGTATACACACACGTGTGCAGGTGCGCTGTCTATGGATGCAGATGGCAGGAGAAACAGCACAAAATGCAGTTAAAATACACATATCCAGTTACAAGACGGTTGTGAACTTAGTTTCTAAAAAGAACAATGATTAATGGTGACTTATAGTGATGGGTTGTTTTTCTTTTCTATTTTTTATCTAGTTTTTAATCTCCATATCACTATGTATGATAAACAAATAGTCAGCAATCTTGCACTTTTTACACTGGCCACTAAGCCTAATAATACACTTGTACTTGCTGTTCTTTTCCGCTACCAGATAAATGTATAACCCTTACCCTAATTTTTCATATCACTATCTCCTGTAATTTAACCCCATCACCACCGAGTCTGTTTACACTTTTCTGACCAGGCGAAATTTCACAATTGTGACCAGCGTCACTTTATAAGGTAATAATTCTAAAACGCTTTCACAGATCCCAGTGATTCTGAGACAGTTGTTTCGTGACATGCTGTATTTCATCTTAGGCTCGGGTCACACTTGCAAATGTGATGCGAGAAACTCACGCAAGACTCTCGCCTCAATACCCGGCACTGCCGCCTGCACTCATACTGGAGCGTTCAGCTGCATAGAAATACATGTAGCCACACACTCCGGTCCCGAGTGCCGGCGGCAGTGCCGGGTATTGATGCGAGAGACTTGTGCGAGTTTCTCGCATCACACTCGCAAGTGTGACCCCGGCCTTAGGGTATGCTTCCACGTGCCGGATTACTTCAGGATTTGCAGTGGATTGGACACTGCGTCCTGATGTTACAGCATAGTGGAGGGGATTTTATGAAATCCCAGCTCCACTACGCGTACAAACACGCAGGTGGCAGACCAGTGTATACACACATGCGGCGTGTCTTTCCAGACCGCAGCATGTCTATCTTGCGGAGACACTCAGTTCACTTACCCCATTTCTTAATACCGTGTATTGCCCCCTCTAACATCAATGACAGCTCGATGTCTTTTGTGGTAGTTGTGGATGAGGATCTTTATTTTCTTACATGGTAAAGCTGCCCACTCTTCTTGGCAAAAAGCCTCCAGTTCCTGTAAATTCCTGGGCTGTCTAGCATGAACTACATGCTTGAGATCTCCCCAGAGTGGCTCAATGATCTTGAGGTCAGGATACTGAGATGGCTACTCCAGAACAGGTTTAGCTCTGCTACATCTAGAAGGCAAGCTGCATGTTGCATGATGCATAGATGTAGCAGAGCTCAATCAGTCGTGGGACAAATGGATTAGCAGCATGTCTAAGATAATGACTAATAGGAACACATGAACCTTGCAGTTTATTGTATATTTTCTCCTGAGTGCATTATTACCCTATATGTAATCAGGAAATACTTTTCAGGCACAGTGGAAAGCTCAAAAGGGAAGCAGCACCATATTGTAGCGCAGATTTTGCTGTTATGGTTTTTTTGGGTGCCATGACCCAGTAGAATAGCACTTGAGGGGCCAAAACAGCAGAACTACCCTATAAGTGACCCCATTTTGCAAGCTACACCTCTCAATTAATTAATTTAAGCAGTGATCATTTTGACATCACTGATTTGTCAATGAATTTTATACCATTGAACAGTGAAGAAAAAATAATTACGTTTTTTTCCACAAAAAAATAGTTTTAGCCCCAGATTTAACATTATCACACTGTGAAAAGGGTAAAAATTACACCAAAATGTGTCACACAATTTTTGCTGAACTTGGCAATACCCAATATGTGGCAGTAAAGTACTGCTTCCCCACATGGCGAGACTTGGGAGGGAAGGATCACTATTTGATTCTTGGAGAGCAAGTTTTCATAAAATAGTTTGTAGACACCATGTACAGCGCCTTAAAGCTTCAGAAGAGCAGAATCCCTCTTCAAATCATCTGATTTTGGAAATTAGACCCCCCTGGGAATTCATTTACAGATATGTAATTTTTACTCCATGGGTGCTTGCCAGAAACAAGCAGTAGTGGATGTTGCTGAGTGAAAATTGCCAATCTGCCATTGCAGTGCTCTGTACGTTTTTGTGCCCAATATATTGTAGTGCACGGAACATTGTGTCAAGCACGTGATTTTGGAGACATGCACCCTGTAAATTAAACAGCTCTTATCATTACAGAAATGCCAAACATGTGGACGCTAAATGTAGTTTAGGCACACTGGGGCTCACAAGGGAAGGAAACATTTGGATTTGGGAGTGCAGAATTTGTTGGATTTCTTTTGTGGTTCGAGGATCCATAGCGCTTTTCTAGAACCTTTGTTCTACGAGTAACATGTAAGCCCCCTATATTTCCATTGACAGATGTAATATCTGAATGAGGACTTGTTTTTTTTGTGGATTAAGTTTAAGCTTTTATTGGGAACATTTTACATAACATTTTGGTTCACATTTATCCTGCGCTCTATGCTGACCACTTGCATCAGGGTTTCCATCTAAATCTCAGAATGACATGATTCAGATGAATCACCTGACGGATCCTTTCACTATAATGAGGCAGCAAAGTTACCTTGGACTTTGTCTCGCCTCTATTCAAATGTGTCCTTCTTTTCAATGGTGCACAAAACTGTGGCCAACCGTGCTTTTATGCATGCTTAAAAAGAGGGACACAGCTGGATCATGGCCAAGATGGCGTCCACAGTGTCACGTTCTGCTTCATTATAAGAAATTTCCATCATGGGTTCCATCTGAGTCACGTATTTCAGAGATTTACATGGAAACCCAGTGTAAGCTCTCAGAATAGCACGCAGGATAAATGTGAGTCAAGAATTACTGCGAACTTTATGAGGCAGAAGGAACAAATCAACAGCAGGTGAAGAATTGGCTTTATTTATTTTTTACACAATTCCTCATGTGGTCAGGGCCGGTTTTAGACAAAGTGGGGCCCTGGTAAAAAGTGTAAAGTGGGGCCCCAAATGCTCACGTATTGCACCATCACACAGAAACATTTCTGTTGTATTTACAAGCACTAATTTCAGGCCAGTAAAGGAGCGTGATCGACAATATTGAAGTCATTCAACACTTATTTCCTGACCTTTATAGGATAGGTGCACAAGTTCAGTAATTAGCAGCGCTTTGGACACAGCAAATGTCCACTGCATCAAAAGCATTGCCGGCTATTGAACGCAGGTGATTTCGCATGTGTTCACTGAACCGTGCGGATCCACCACATCCAATACATTGCATGGGTGAAATTTATCATGCGGAGAGTCGTGTCTCCGCAAGATAAATAGACATGCTGCAGTCTGGAGAGACGCGCTGCATGTCCTTCTCCACAGGTGAGCCGTGGGCGTCTCTGGACGCATAGTGGACATGGTATTTCTTGAAATCCCATCCACTATGCTGTAACATCTTGACGCTGCACAAGTACACAGCATCCAACCTGCAGCATTTACTGACCGTGTGCACATACCCTTACTTTGGCTGAGGAAGAATGATTGCTGCAGGTAGTCCTCAATACAGTTTAATGCAGGTCCCATATAGTGCCCTTGATAGAGTATAATGCAGCCCCCCTCAGAGCATAATGCATCCCCCCTCAGAGTATACTGCAGCCCCCTTATATGGTATAATGTAGTCCCCTCATAGAGCATAATGCAGCGTCTCTCAAAATATAATGCAGCCCCTCAGAATATAATGTAGCCTCTCTCAGAGTATAATGCAGTCACCTCAGAGTATAATGCAGCCCTCTCAGAGTATAATGTAGCCCCCCACACACAGTATAATGCAGCCCCCATATACAGAATAATGCAGCCCACCCAAAGTAAAAAGCAGCCCCTTACAGTATAATGAAGCCCCTCACAGTATAATGCAGCCCCAACACACAGTATAATGCAGCCCCACACATGGTATAATGCAGCCCCCTCACAGTATAATGCAGCCCCATACACAGTATAATTCATCCCCCACACAAACACACACAGTATAGTGCAGCCCCCTCACACACAGTATAATGCAGCCCCCACACAAACACACACAGTATAGTGCAGCCTCCTCACACACATAGTATAGTGTAGTCCCCATACACAGTATAATGCAGCCCCCCCACACAGTATAGTGCAGTCCCCCACACACAGTATTGTGCAGCAGACACACACACACACACTATAATGCATACATAAACACACACTATAATGCATACACACACACTAACTATAATGTATACACATACACTATAATGCATACACACACACACACACTATAATGCATATACACACACTGCTTGCCTCTCCTCCTCGTTCCCCCTCTGCTCTGTCTCCTACAGAGCTTCTCGTCAGCTCCACTGCCGGCACACACTGCTGAGTCAGAAATAAAAAGAATCAAAAATTTGTAAAAAAAAAGTACATTTAACATAAAAACTTGATTTAAACATTCAGTCATATTTTGATGACAGGTTTCCTTTAATGATTTTATTTGGAAGCAGTATAACTAGAAGATTTCTATTATTACCCTATGCAGTGGCATGTGCAGAAGGTAGGGAGGCCATAGAAGTTTTGTGATCCAGGACAGAAAATCCTACAGTAATGTTTATATTCCCATTCTCATAATTTCCATGACAACTGGATTAGTTACAGCTAATCCAACGCTAACATTGCAGTATATCAGATAATTGCTATTTATGGATTCAATAATTGAGATAGAAATTTGGTTGAGAATTATACGTTTACTGCAAAAAAGCAGGGCTCCTATTGAAACCGTACATGGATTTAATGTATGGAAAACCCATACATGCACGTATCTGTCCTATTTGTGTTTTTCAGGGATAGAATGTGTACCAATTATAGACTGTGGAGCTGTTCATATCTTCTTATTTTGCTTCGGACCCAGTAGTAAACAAAATGATGGAGAGATGTCAATATTTGATGGGCGTCATGGATCAAAATTTCCTATACAAGTCTATTAAAATCATGGACAGCACATGGATGCCATGAGTTTACAATCTGCATGCTGTCCAAGGTTTACATTGTAATATAGGAGAAGCCTTCCAATTTGTTTATTTTTTTCCTACATAAAAATATCTGATGAAACATTGATGATAAAAACTGACACTAACAAACACTGATGAAACTCGGATCACAAAAAATGATGACACCTGTTTTTTTTTCATTTGTGGAAAATCTCAGAAGGCTGAATGAAGCCCTAATCTGTTTGCCTAGACAAAAAATAAGACACAATTATGATTTTACACATTAGACTAATCAACCGATTCAACTGGTTCAGACGACAATCTAATATATATTAGGGTGTGGGCCGACTGATGGTCGGGAGAGATGTCAATTGAGCTTGTATGATTTTACTCTGCCGATAGCATGGTTCTCGCGGAGATAAGCATGTTAGGCTGCTTTCACACTTCAGGCTTTGTGAATCAGGCGCGATCCGGCGTGTTTTTAAAAAAATGGATCCGGTACCAGATCCGTTTTTTTAGCATTGACTTACATTAGCACCGGATCGCGCCCGATGTCACTGCGTTGCATCCGTTTTTGGCCGGATCCGTCGGAATTGTACATTCCGGCGGCCGGACAAGACGCCTGCTGCAACGTTTTTTTTTTTTTCCCGGAGGCGCCTGACAGTGCCTGAATCGGCACTTCAGGCGGCCGGAAACAATGGAAACCTATGGCGCCGGACCAGAGCTTTGACAAATCCGTCAGAAAACTGATCCGGAGTCCAAGGTCTCTCTCTCTCTCTCCTTGGTCCAGACATTCAAGCCTGCATTTTCAACATGGAAATTTTATATTTCCGGGTTGAAAAGGTCAGGACGGATCAGGCAAAAAACCTGATCAGTTGCATCAGTTTTTTAAAATCAGCGCCGGATCCGTCCTATCAGGCATAGGACGGATTATGCCTGATTCAAAAAAACTGATGTGTGAAAGTAGCCTTAGCCGTTGGCTTTCTAATAGAGAACACAGGAGGGTTCAGCTGATTGAGCGCTACGGTGTTCGGAGGAGCCAGCTAAGATGGCCGAAGCATTATTAGGTTGGCAGCCTTTTAATGTGTGTGGGGGCTTTTAGAGAAGAATTCTTAGCTTTGGACCCCATTTATGGACCAATACAGAGAAGTTTATAGACGATCACCCTCTTTGGTGACCCTGATTATTTATTTGAATGGTCGCCATGTAATCCATCTGCTACAGTGGAATCTATGGCTGCTGTACCTTGTCCAGTGATAACAGTTAATAAGGTTTCAAAAGCCAGACAACAGTGATTAGTTAAAATGGGCATTAATTTATTCAATACTAAGATGAGAATATCTGTCTCTTTGTATCTGCAAGGTTATAGAGACAGTCGAGCAGGCTGTGCTACACTGCTTCTGTCACTCCCATAGAAGTGAATGGGAGATACGTGCACAGTATAGCAGCACAGCCCACTCGGCTGTTTCCACAGCATAGACCACCCATGGTTGCTGTATTTAGAGAGTTATTACCTCTTTAATATTCATACTGCTTTGTTTATAAAAGGGGAATTGTGCTGAGAAAACTCTTTTAGGTGAACATTTCTAGAAGAGGCGCTTAGATCTGATTTTGCCCCTATTTTGGCATTTTATTCCCACTATCTTTTAAAGGGTGCTTTTAACCCATCTTTGAAAATATCCACAAAAACACAATGAGTAGGACATGCTGTAGTTTAAAATAAATCATAGCAATACCTATGAGATAAAATGAGATAGGGTGGTGATCAAATGCTGAATGTGAATCTTATGCGTTTAATATCTCAGTATTAAAGTTTTGTCACTGCAAAGAAAATCACAACAGAAGAGTCAACTTGAGTCTCATAGCTGCCAACTGCGCCCCTGCCAAGCAACTGCATGCACATCACACATTTTATTAAAATAGTGCAGTGCTTTAATAAATTCAGTGCATATCACTTCACATTCTTCCTAACACTTCTGTTATGTTTTATTTTGTTTCCTAATTATAGCAAATGATTAGGAGACTTTCACGCCAGTATTACAGTTATGACTAGAGATGAACGAAAACACTAGAGATGGCGAAAACATTCGCCAATCTCAAATTCGGCGCGAATGTAGCTCATTAGGATTTGTGTTCGGATTCCCGAGCATTTTTCCTAAAAGCTAGATTCTAGCACAGTTCGGTAAATGATCACGTTTCTTGTAATGCTTTTGTTAGGACTTTGGCTTGGATAGTGTTGCTGTATGATGAGTCGGTGGGACATGTTTTATGAGGGGAGGGAGTGGGTAGAGGTCAGAGGAGCATCAGACTGTTATTTTTTTTTAATTAACTTAATGTGTGTAGGTTCAGCCAATCAGGAGCAGAAACCATCCACAATGTCCAGACACAAGGGCTTCTGTCATTGGCAGCCGAAGTCACATGTCCCTATCCATACAAAAAGTGGACATGTTGTTTTTGTGCCGTTTTGTCAGTGTAACAGCGTAGAGAGGCTGCTCCTGCTACTGCTGCGAATTGTCATATAGCTTGATAGGATTCTGTGTGAAATAAACCTTCCAGCATCTAACTGGTTTGTGCTAATAGTCTAGTTCACATTTCCTAATTAAAATTATTTGAGCTAATACTGTGATGCAGTCAGGAAGTAACATTTTCTAATCAAAATAGTTTGGACTAATATTGTTGTTCAGGCACCAGACCCCATTTCCTAATCAAAATTGTTAGAGCTAATATTGGGGTGCAGGAAGAAGTCCACATTTCCTAATAAAAAACATTTGGGCTGATATTGTTGTGCAGGCACCAGTTGCCATTTCCTAGTCAAAATCGTTTGGGCTAATATTTGGGGTGCAGGCACCAGGACACATTTCCTAATCAAAATCGTTTCGGCTAATATTGGTGTGCAGGCACCAGGCCACATTTCCTAATCCAAATCATTTGAGTTAATATTGGGTTGCAAGCACACATTTCCTAATCTAAATCATTTGGGCAAATATGGTGTTGCAGTCAGGAGGCCACATTTCCTAATCAAAATCGTTTGGGCTAATACTCTGGTGCAGGCACCAGGCCTCATTTTTTAATCAAAATTGTTTGGGCTAATATTTTGTGGCAGGGAGGAGTCCACATTACCTAATCAAAATTGTTTGGGCTAATATTGGGGTGCAAGCACCAAGCCACATTTACTTATCAAAATCGTTTGGCCTAATACTCTGGTGCAGGCACCAGACCTCATTTCTTAATCAAAATCTATTGGGATAATATTTGGAGGCAGGCAGGAGTCCACATTTCCAAATTAAAATCATTTAGGCTAATATTGTGCAGGCATCAGCCCACATTTCATAAAATAAATCATTAGTGCTAATACTGTGGTGCTGGCACCATGCCTCATTTCATAACTAAAATTGTTTTGGATAATAGCCTGGTGCAGGCGCCAGGCCTCATTTCATAATCAAAATGATTTTGGCTAATACTTTGTTGCAGGCACCAGGCCTCATTTCATAATCAAAATGGTTTTGGCTAATATTCTGGTGCAGAAACCATGTCTCATTTCATAATCAAAATCGTTTGGGCTAATACTATGTTGCAGGCACCATTTTATATTCAAAATCATTTGGGCGAATGCTCTGGTGCAGGCACCAGCACACATTTCATACTAGGATTGTGAAGCAGCTGGTTTAAAGAGGGGCAGGGTACATACAACATGAGTGGGAAAAAGCAAGGTTGTGTTGGAAGGGGGAATAGGCTTGGTGTTTCAGGTGTACTGTATGTGGGGTATGTGGTAATGTTACTGAAAGCTCTACTGAACAAACAACAGATCGTGCTCTCTATAGACAACTGACAACTTCTGCTACTGGACAAGCTACTTGAATCCCATTCTTTGGCAGCCGCGGTATGCCTTGTAGATAAAAGCCAGAAAGAGCATGTGCTCCAGTGGATAACAAGCGCTGTATAAAGTGGCCCTCCTCCTCTTCCTTCACCTTAATATCACACACACAGTACAGTCCTCAGAAGTGGCACCACAATTACCCTTGTTCCCCCCTTGTTACAACTACCCATCCGCCCAACTGACCCAGAGTACAAATAGTATATTTGCTCAGCATGGATGCATAGGGCAGGGCCTGGGACAGGGCTTAGATCAGCATTTCTAGCTTAAACATTGATCAGTTACAGGTGGATGAGTGACAGGTGTAGGCCTGGTGCTCTGGTAGTCCTGCCAAATTCAAGCAACACACATTAAGGCAGTTGCAACCATAGAAACGCATTGGATTATCGGCACTCTTCACTTTCCCCAGTGAGCGTTAGTACTTTCAGTGACTTTACACATCCTTCAGAAGATAACTTCTTTTTGAGCGAGTGTTGGGACAAAAGTGGCCAGCTGGCACTTTGTCAAACACTGCTAACTGATTGTCCAGCACAAGTCCAGGTCTAAGGGACAAGCCACATTTAATTTATCTCCCTGCCAAGCACTGACATGTTCAAGCATTTATTGCAAACATCACTTATAATAAAGCACAGGTCCAGGATTGAAGGACATACCACACATGGATTTGTCTCCTCTGCCAGGTGCAGACCATTGCAAAAAGACAATGCTAATACCACTCACTGACTAATCAGCATGGATCCAGGATCCAAGGTCTCATCGCAAGTGGACTCATCCCCCTGTGAAGCACAGACCGTTGCAGATACACACTGCACACAATCCTTTGTGAAACACAGGTAAATGAGGTCTTTTGTTTATATAAATGTTTTATTCAGTTATTTTTAACACATACCACAGTATATTTAAACACATGAAGGAGACTAAACTTGGAGTCCAAACATTGCAAAAAATAAGGGGCAGTGACCACTAAAGTGTCAACAATTTCCCTACAGTAGAAACAGTATAATGAGGCTCTGACAGCCCTTCCATTACAGGCAACCCACCAGACGGAGACACAACTTGGAGTCAGCAGGAGTAGCAACAGCAGGCACAGAAGCCACGATAAAGGTGTCACAGACTGCAATAACGCAAGATCAATGCAGCACACTAAGGCTAAGTGCACACGTTCAGGAATATTTGCGTTTTTTTTCGCGTTTTTTCCGCGATTTTCCGCAGTAAAAACGCGAAAAAAACGCAAGCATTAAGCATCCTATACATGTTAATTGATTCCGCATGTTTTGGCCACATGTTGCGTTTTTTTCCGTGAAAAAAACGCTTCGCGGAAAAAATAGCAACATGTTCATTAATTTTGCGGAATGTAAGCGGTTCATGTGCGGTGGTACCCAGGGTCTGGAGGAGAGGAGACTTTCCTCCAGGCCCTGGGTACCATATCCCTGGTAAAACAATAATTAAAATAATGATATTCTCACCTTCCGGCGGCCCCCGCAGCTTTTCCGCCTTCAGCGACGCTCCCGGCAACTCCCGGTCCCAAGAGTCCTTTGCGAGAATCACCCAGATGGCGTAGCGGTCTCGCGTGATGCTACGTCATCGGGGTGATTTGTCGCAATGCATCCTTGGGACCGGGAGTTGCCGGGAGCGTCGCTGAAGGCGGGAAGGCTGCGGGGGCCGCCGGAAGGTGGAATATCATTATTTATTATTTTTTTTATTATTTTTACATTAGATCTTTTTACTATTGATGCGACATAGGCGGCATCAATAGTAAAAAGTTGGTCACAGGTGTCAAACACTATGTTTGACTCGTGTGACCAACCTGTCAATCAGTTTTCCAAGCGATACTACAGATCGCTAGGAAAACGCTAGCATTCTGCAAGCTAATTACGCTTGCAAAACGCTAGTTTCTGGCGGGAATACGCATACAAAAAAAATGCGTATTTCCTGCGTGAGAAGTGCGGGATTGCCGCGGAAATTTCCGCGGCAATTCCGCAACGTGTGAACTTAGCCTAAAAACTACACCATCGCCTAGTCTGCCCAGACTGCGACTGTGGTGCAAAAGTCATTGGAGATCCATGAATTGTTCATCTTGATGAAAGTTAGGCGGTCTACACTTTCAGGAGACATTATACAAGAATACCAGTTCCACATTATTGATGTACCCATATATTTAGTGACTCATCATGATATTATTAAAAGCAAGAACCAGAGTTAAATATGCTAAAAAACTCAAAGTTTATTTTTATTTTTACACAGAATTACAATCAAAATAAGCAGACAATAATAGTAACAATAATATATAATAGGTATGAGTACATGTGTGATTAGATCCCGTGCACGCCTTCTAATTAAGTGACATCAATGCGAAACGCGCGTTGGGGAACGTGGCCGCAGTCCAGGCAGGACAGACATAATGTGCAAATACCTTCTTTACTCACT
>VIAB01000989.1:88802-101031 GCA_009801035.1 Oophaga pumilio
TATCCTAAGCTCTTCCCAAGTGCCATTGTGCGTTGGCAATCGGGATAATTGTTTCTGGGGCTAGTAATGGAAAGATGTCAGTCAGACACCCCCATTACTAACCCAGTAGTTAAAATAAATAAACACACACAGAAAAAAATGTTTTTATTTGAATAAAGACTTCCCCATATTATCCTTCGTTCACCCATTTATTAATAAAATGATCCCACAAAGTAATACATATCTATCTTCTTTGTTTCTGGGGCCTGTGGATAACAATAAAGCTACCGCTATGTACAGGTGTCGGCTGATGAATATTCTCATCATAGAATGTTACAGTTGGAAGGGATCTCCTGGGTCATCGTGTCCAACCCCCTGCTCAATGCAAAATTAACTAAATCATCTCAGAAGTTTGAAGACTTCCATGGATGGTGAACTCACCACCTCTCGTGGCAGCCTGTTCCACTCATTGATCACCCTAACTGTCGCCCGCTCTCGCTGGTATCAGTGAGAGCAGAGGATGCTAATGACAGTAGTAGTCATCATCAGCTGGGGCCTGACTGGTGGTAACCTTGTCACCGCCGATCACAGTTTCTGGCTCACAAGCTGCCCTCTATGTAACAGCATGGGAACAGTGATATCCAGCGGCTGTGACTGGCGGTGACTTCAGTAAGGTTACCGCCAGTCAGAGCCAGTGTTACCCACAGAGGAGAGCGTGGGAACCGCCAGATGTTCGGGCCACCCTATTGATTTGAATGTGGTTCGGGTTGAGGATCAAGTTCAGGAACCGTTGTGGTACCCAAACCAAACTTTTTTTTTAAAGTTCGAGTGAACCTGAACATCCACGGGTCTGTTCACCACTACTCTCAAGGTACATTGTATGGAATGCAAAGTATATTATAACATGAACCAGGATGAAGGCATGGACCTCATGTCTTGGACTATCAGGGATGCTATCTGTAGCTCCTTTACTTCCCCAGACCACCAGGAATGGTATTATTTACCCCTTTCTATTCCCTAGACCACCAGGAATGTTATTATTTAACCCTTTCTTTTCCCTAGACAATCAGCAATGGTATTTTTAGCCCCTCTTATACCCCAGACCACCAGGAATGTTATTATTCACCCCCATCTTTTCCCTAGACCACCAGGAATATTATTATTTACCCTTTTCTTTTCCCTAGACCAGCGTTCCCCAACTCCAGTCCTCAAGGCCCACCAACAGGTCATGTTTTCCGGATTTCCTTAGTATTGCCCAGGTGATAATTGCATCACCTGTGCAATACAAAGGAAATCCTGAAAATATGATCTGTTGGTGGGCCTTGAGGACTGGAGTTGGGGACCACTGCCCTAGACTATCAGTAATGTAATTTATAGCTCTTCCTCTATCCTAGACCACCAGGATATTATTATTTATCCCATTTTCTCTCCTTGACCACCAGGAATTTCTTACTGTCTTGGACCATCTGTGATGGTACGATTAAACCCTGTACTACTCTAGATTGCCAAAGATAGACCCATCGCTGCTATAAAAATTACCATTATCCAACTGTTTCCCTAGTGATTAGCCCCCAATTCGTTTACTATTATTATTTTTTCTAAGTAAATGATGTAAGCTGGAGGTATGTTGGGAAAAGGATTCCCAGACTTTTTTTCCCCACATGGTCCCTCAGTTGTTTGCATCAAACCCTGGATTTAATCCTTAGGTGTTTTATTTTTCCAGTATTCTTACCCATGCCATAAAGCCGAGGACTGAAGGTTTCAGGTCCAAAAATTCAGCAGGAAGACTCAGTGTGCACATTGCCTTACCCTTTTATTTTTTTTATAGTTTTCCGTACAGGCTCCTACTGTCTATGACTATGGTAGGACTTATATACCTATCCCTCAGCTGCTGGTGGAACATCTATGGCAAGTACACAGCACTTTACCCCCAGGGTGTTTTTTTCCCCCGAATAAATGGCAAATTTCTCTTTTTACCTTCAATGTGTCCACTTTGCCATCCACCTATTAACACGCAGTGCGGAACAAATGGCCTCATCCCCATCCCTGGTGGCACTAAACCCCTTTTTAGCTCATCAAGCATAAGACCTCAATAAACGTTGATGAGATTATGCCGCACCATCATTATCTGATGCGGTCAGCTCTCCAAAATGAGTTTTTCTATGGTCGTCAAATTAAAGCTGGAAAACAATGAGCAATCATCGAAGCTGAATTTGCACTCAGGTATTCATCAGGAGCTTCTAAGAGACATGATTACATCCAGATAGATCTTCTCCGTCCTGAATGACTCAATTATTGAAATTAATAATTATGTCGGAGCTGACTGGGCTTTGTCGGAGGTTTTTCTCCGGGAGACAATAAAAGTTTATCTCCACGGATCGATTCCCTTTGTTCCCTTCTGTTACTTTGATGTTGGTTGGATGAACCTTGAATTAATCAGCAGTCATTGTGTTTAGTAACAAAAGTGTCTGGTTAATGGTGAGTCAACAGGGATGAGGAAGACAAGAATTCGAGAACTTTTTAAGGATGTCTAGGGGGTTGAGATTCTCATATACGGCGACTTATGGGGCACAAATATCCAATATCAATGGTTCCAAGGATTCCGGACAAAGAGTTGACGATACAGAAGTGGACACTGCCCTGAAGGGATGTCACCGTGTAGAGGGATCATCCTTATTCTCATTTGTACATGGAAACATGAGAAGCAATGGAATGAAACTGAAAGGGAGAAGATACAGATTAGATATTAGAAAAAACTTATTGACAGTGAAGGTGATCAATGAGTGGAACATGAGAGGTGGTGAGTTCTCCTTCAATGGAAGTCTTCAAACAGAGGCTGGACAGACATCTGTCTGAGATGGTTTGGTGACTCCTGCATTGAGCAGGGGGTTGGGCACGATGACCCTGGAGATCCCTTTGAACTCTAACATTCTATGATTCTATGGTCTGGTTGCCAGGACTGGATCAGAGTACTTTGAATCTTTGAGCGAAAAGATGGCAAAGCCTAATTATCATCATCAAGCAGTGCTGTGACTGCAGTCCACGGACATGGATTGATGTGGTGGGCCTCGTGGCTGAATATCTGCGGCTCAGAAACTAACAGCCTTAAACTAACCCCCATTAGGGGCAATGATTTGGACTTTGTGCCTATTAAAAAAGTAACGGTACAGTAAACTTTGCAAATGAGCCGTGTCAGCTGTGCGCCCTACAACCTTCCAAGGGACATGGAGGTAAAATAACAAGAAATAGTGTGATCCAAAATGGGAAACAGATGTGCTTATTATACGCCCCTAGTATACACCTCAACTAGCCAAATCAGCAACACCTGACTGCTGGGGCACAAACCTTACCCATGACAAAATTATTAGGAGGCCTAGAGGTTAGAAATTTCCAGTATCAAACTTAGAATGAAAATAAACTCAAGCTCCAGCTCCGAAGAATAAAATCCAAAATGTATTTAGTCCATATATAAAAAAAATTGAAAAAATTGGACTCAAATAAAGATAGCATGATTGCGAACAAAACGAGTCGCCTTCTCCTCCTTATATGGGGGCTATTTTAGGAGGTTGTTCAATTTTTATATATGGAATAAATCAATTTTGGATTTTATTCTAAGGAGCTGGAACATACCTCGAGTTTTTTTCAGTGTCTGATCCATGCATCAGTTACTGCTGAGAGTAGGCTGGCTTTACATCACATAGGAAACACCGAGACTGCTGTATATACCTCACATAGGAGACATTGAGACTGCTGTGTATAGATAACATAGGAGACACCAAAACTGCTGTTAATGAAAAAAACTTGAACTTCAGCTCCGAAGAGTAAAATCCTAAATTTATTTAGTCCATATATAAAAAATTGGACTCAGATAAAGAGCGCGGGATTGCGATCAAAACGTGTCGCCTTATCCTCGTCATATGGGGGCTAGTTTAGGAGCTTGTTTATTTTTTTTTAATGATTAAATACATTTTGGATTTTATTCTAAGGAGCTGGAACATGCCTCAATTTTTTTTTCAGTGTCTGATCCGTGCACCTGTCACTACTGCTGATGGTAGGCTGGCTTTTTTTTCCTTTTTTTCATGTTGAAATGAAACTTATAATACTTGTTTTTTAGCAGTAGATGATGGTATTATTTTAAACTTGAGCTGTAGTGCAAGCTGTATGGCAGTATTATGTGTGAATATTATTTGGGAAGTGCACTAGGGATTATAGGGCAATATCTAGGGTGGATGGTGACAGCACAGGGCTCCTGGATGGACACCTCTTTATTTAATCTCAAGGAAACACAAAAAAGAGTCTGATTTAAAAAAAAATGTAGGTTTATTAAAAATAAAAAAATGCACACATGCCACTCACAACTGTGTGCACATGCTACAAATACACTGCTATGTGCTGCACAGAGAAGTTTCTCGTGGGTTTAGTACATGTGTAAGGTTCTTTGTCTCTTTTGACATGTTCCTTGAAACTCAGTTTTCCGTCGGACATTTTGCTTTCTGTCTTTCTGCAGCTCTTGCCCTCAGTTAATATGGAGTTTCCAGTTTTCATGTTCCCGCCCTGATTCTTCCCTCTTGCTTCTTAAGCAGCCTCAGCTGAACAATCAGTGCTCCTGAATCAAGCCTCAGTCAGTCTGTGACCTGACTCCTGGAAACCTTGGACTTGTACTCCAGCTATTTCCTACTGAGGAACCTTGGAACACTTTTGGACTCTGGAAACCTGCTGTCTGGTGAATCCATGTTTGCAGAGGAATTACGGTACAGAGAAGAGATCCTGAACCTGCTTTGGAGAGTTATTGTAGAGCTGAAGTTACTCTGGCCTGCTGTGTCTCCTGCCTCTGTTCCTGCAAACTGTGTGACCTTTTCCGCATGCTTGTATGAAGTAATACAAGTCATTTCATATCAACCTATGTCTCATGTGTTTTCCTCGCACCCAAGCACAAGACGCTATAGGAACTGTACACAAAGTGTATCGTATCGTATACATGACAACATGCTGCATACAAGTCACTCACAGGATGGAGCCATGGTGCTCATGCATTACCCAATTACCCTTCACCCATGGACACATTTACCACCCATAGCGAGTATACAAATTGCCTTATCAAAGAGGAAGTGCTTAGAACTCTGGCGCCTGCTACTGTAAATAGGAATCCTAAAAGTCAATATCGACCCTTTAATGAGCCTTGCCACATGACAGGCCAAACCAGAATCTCTAGTTACAAACACGTGTTTCGGGATGTTGCCTCTCATCAGTGTAAAGCATGAGATCTCATTTGCCCATATGAGAGGTCTCTGACTAGGGTGTAAGGGTTAACATCTCTCCCTCTGGAGACAGACATGCCAGTGTAAGGAGACTTATAGGCTAAGCAATGCTCCTCTGGGAAATTAAATTTGCATATTCCCATAGAAGCATTGCATGGCCTGTAAGGCTCCTCACACTGGAATGTCACACATGTCACTCTCCACATAAAGAGACATTACTCCTTAAATGCATGTAGCGAGGACACTTGGTGCACATGCGCCACTCACACATTGGATATTTTATTTTCACCGCACAGGTGCCAATCACTGACAGTAGACATTATGTACAAGCGCCGCCATTCATGCACCACTCTCAACCTTGAGTCCAGTATGCCCACCCAGTCTGTGATTTAGCAATACCATGTTTGTAGATAAACCCCCTCCAGTGCCATACTTATGTTGCCATACACATGATATAGCTTGTCAGTTATCTCTCCTGTATGCATGAATGGGGAGAAAGGAGAAAATCAGTCAGACCCCTCTGGCACTGGCTCATCTGTAGAGGAAGAGTCTGGAGCCTCCCATAAACATCAGATTGTCAGTGGTTCCAGGTGACCTTCATCTAATGTGAACGTGTACCTCCAGGTAGCGAACAATCCCTTTTTAAAAGAACTAGCCCCTCTTGTAAATAAAAAAATGTATATTCGCCTCCCCAACCATCACCGTTCCAGTGATATCTGTTCTGGGTCTCCAGATGCGCGCGTGAAATTTTTATGCCTCATGAGCTATACCGCTCTATTGAGGCTGCTGTGCCTCACTTCTTCCACTTATCTGACATACAACCAAGGGAAGAGCGCAGCAGCCCCAATAGCGGCCACGGATCGGCTGCAGGGCTCACATCGAAGATACAGAGACTGCTGTATATACATCACATAGGAAACACTGAGACTGGTGGATATATATCACACAGGAGACACTGAGACTGCTGTATACACATCACATAGGAGACACTGAAACTGCTGTGTACACATCACATAGGAGACAGAGTTTTTCTTTAGTTTTGTAAGCGTTTGCGGCCAATTCATCAACTGCGACTTTTTAAAAACTCAAACTTTTTTGTGCAAAGTTCCCCCCAACTGGAGTGATTTTTTTTTTTAATCTTTCTTTTTGTATGCCAGAAATGTTTGCACAAATGTCAGAATCGCGTGGTACTTTTTAACTGGACATGTTCTTTTTTTGGATCTTAAAAAAAAGACAAAAATAAAGAGCATTTTTGATTTGGGAAAACATTTATGAACCGTGTTTTGTAGAATTTGGTGAACAAAAAACATTACGGAAAACCACAAGACAAAAAAGAAAAGTAGCCTGAAAATAAGAGAGAGACGCTCTTTATAGCCGCTCTTGCGCTCTGCTCTAGAGATGGGGATAACCCCTCTTAATTTAGAATTGAAGATGAAATGTAGTGGGTTTCTAATTTCCACAACCCCGATAAGACTTCCTAAATAATAATCATATACATTAAATAAAAGGAAAAATGCCTTTAAGGAAACTTTTTTTGCATTTTCATGAATTCACGTTGCACTTGATGTAATCTGTGCGCGTCAGTAATAATGACATGTTGTCTTCTCACGCCGCTACATCAGCGCTCGCTCTTTATATAATCACACCATTGTATGTCCCTGGGCCCGGTTCTGACATTATGGCTAGTGACAGTGTCTCATTGTAGAGACGTATTTTCACTTGGTCAGATTTGTACTCCCGAAAAAAAAAAGTAGACAAGCTGTAATATGTAGTCATCCAATTCTTATAAGATGGATTGGCAGCAATTACAGCTCGGAACCTGTGGCGATGGGTCGGCTTTCCTCCTATGGACACTGGAAGGGAACATCTATTTTACAATCTAATACATAAGTTCTAAATCAAGAATCAAGGTTCAATTTATAATGTCACTTGGGGAGGGGGCAAATATACTTCTAAAAAAAAGATGTAAAGAGGTTGTGCCAGGAGTATACTTAGAAATTATGGGGTCCTATTGCAAAAGTCCTAAATTGATTGCGCCCACCCTCAAAAAAACACCTTAGAACAATGATAGGCACACTCACAAAAGAGCATACATTCCAAGTGTAGACTGGAGAAAGGGACATACAGTACCCCCCCCCAGAGTATACAGTACTTACGATGCCCCCACAGTTCCAACCTACGCACATTATGATGCCACAACATATTATGCTGCCCTCATAATTCCCCCACGCATTAAGATACCCCCCACAAATTATGATGCCCCCACGCATTATGATGCTCCAACTGTTCACTCACACATTATGATGCCTGTGAAGGATGACATCAGAGAGATCACACAGAATCCCTCCGCTGCCACCACATGTGACGAACCCACACCTCGCCTGACGTCACTACTACATCAGTGAGATCACGTGGTATGGTCTCCTCACTTGTGCCAAAGTAACGTTCCGCACCCTCTGGGGACACGCAAGGTCAGCCTGGCGTTTTAACTGACCTGAACGGATACAAGTATGTCCGGCGGACGACACAACATATACGTACAACAAAACTATAAAGGGAGAGGAAGGCCCTAACGGTAGGGAGAGGGGAATGGGACACCTCCTGACACCAACCTGAGCCTGTTCCTAAGCTTCCCTAACGCCCTATGCAGCATGAAGCCCTCACAGTTGCCTCACGCATCATGATGCCCTCACAGTTCACCAACACATTATGATGCCCCCCAGTTTATCTACACATTATAATGCCCCCACAGTTCCCTCACACATTACGATACCCCCTCAAGGCCCCCACACATTATGATGCTTTAACAGTTCCCCCACATAGTATGATGTCCCCTATAGTTTCACCATACATTATGAAGCTCCCACAATTCTCCCACTCATTGTGATGCCCACACAATTCACTCACACATTATGTTGCCCCCCAGTTTGTCTACACATTATAATGCCCCCACAGTTCCCTCACACATTATGATGCCCCCCAATGCCCCCACACATTATGATGCTTTAACAGTTCCCCTACATAGTATGATGCCCCCTATAGTTTCCCCATACATTATGAAGCTCCCACAATTCTCCCACTCATTGTTGTGCCCACACAATTCGCTCACACATTATGATGCCCCCCTGTGCCCACATACATTATGATGCTCCAACAGTTCCATCACACATTATTATGTCCTTACAGTTTCCCCACACAACATGGTTTCCTCACAGTTCACCCATACATTATGATGCCCCCCAGTGTTTGCATGCATTTTGACGCCCCAACAGTTCCCTCACAAATTATGAGGTCCCCACAGGTCCCCTACACATAATGATGCCCCTCCCTCTCCACTCATAATAGTGCACTAGCTAAATAGAAAAAAAATACTCACCTAGCCCTGTTCCCAAGATGTAGTGCTCCAGTCTATACAGCAGGTGGCTCTGTAAAATGCTGTGACAAGACACATAGCTTGCTGATTGTGGGGGGTCCAGCCTATATGACCCCCATCGATTTCCAAAGACAGGACCAGGCTGTCCCATAGACAAGAATGAGGGCCATGGTGCACATGCATCACCACTTTATTATGTTGGCCATTTCAGTTTCCAGCAGCCTCGGATAGAGATGTCAATCAAGCCAGTAGCTGGATCATATGAAGCATTTTTCGGGCAGTTTGACAAAATTGACAATTTATGTAAACAGTCGTAATGGAAGTTCAGGGGCTAAAAAAAAACAGTTGACAGGTTCCCTTTAAAATTACAAAAAAATCTGCATTAAATTAATGTTTGCACAAAATAAAGATTTGGCTGCTCCCGTAAGAGATTGATCTTTTCAACAATAGTAAGTGTAGATGTGGCTGACATTTGCAGAGATGTACAAGGATTGTGAATCAGAGAATTGAGTTTAGATAAAAGGCAATTGTGGGCTTAATGGAAGGGTATAATGTGTATTGCCGAGCTTGTATTGGGAAATTTGGACGTCTGTGTCATGTTTAGCAGCCAAAAGTCTAAGTCTTCCAATGATCACGCCGTTTCCCTTCTGTAGATGCCATGTATTATTCATAGGATAGTTTTCCAGGCAGCTGCCTCACTGAACTTAAAGTCTATGTTAGAAAAAGTGAGAAAAAGTCACATAATGTCCCCACGAGTTATGGATTCTCTGCTCTGTCCAGGGTAGGGGTCTCGAGCCATATAAATAAAATATAAATCCCATGTCTTACCATTCTAAGCAGTTATGTCCCACTAGATGGTGGCCCGATTCTAACGCATCGGGTATTCTAGAATATGTATGTAGTTTATTTATGAAGATTTAAGAATAAGCTTACGACCCATTGGAAGACAGGAAGCGTAAATCGTGATAGCGTACAGTAAAGAAGTATCTGTTCAGCGCGCTGTGACTGACAGAACGTGTTCAGTGAACGTGACTGAACTATGTCACAATGTGACTGACAGAAAGTATTCAGTAAATGTGACAGAAGTACGTCACACTGTGACTGACAGAATGTGAAATATTTTTTTTGGGTTGGTAAAGAATCATTATCTTCCTTTGACACCCCTGATAAACCTTTAGCCACTGATTCCATTTTATGGACAGGCAGCGAGTAAATCCATAAAGTCATGAAATTTAGTTTAAAGAGTAACCAAGCTGTTTTTTATTATTTTAATATTTAATTATTGATCAGCCTTTGCAGCAATTAACACCATGCTGAAAGTACTAAAAAGCATAAGCTAGGCAGATAAACCAGCATCTTAGTATGGTGTTTGGGAGAGAAGGAGGAATAATAAGGTAATTTATTATATTAAAAATAAACATATTTTCCGCTACACATTATGACGCCCACTCACTTCCCCCACACATTATGATTCTTCAACAGTTCCCTTCCACAGCATGATGCCTCGTCAGTTCCCCGCACATTATGATATCCCTACAGGTCCCCCACACATTATGATGCCCCCTTGGTTCCCCCACATATTATGTGGTCCCAACAGGTCTCCCACACATTATTATGCTCCAGCAGTTTCCCCACACAGCATGATGCCCTCACAGTTCTCCCACACATTATGATGACCCAACAGTTCCCTCACACATTACAAGGTCCACCACACATTATTATGCTCCAACAGTTTCCCCACACAGCATGATGGCCTCACAGTTCTCCCGCACACTATGATGGCCCAACAGTTCCCTCACACATTATAAGGTCCCCCACACATTATGATGACCCAACAGTTCCCTCACACATTATAAAGTCCCCACACATTATTATGCTCCAACAGTTTCCCCACACAGCATGATGCGCTCACAATTCTCCCACACATTATGATGACCCAACAGTTCCCTCACGCATTATAAGGTCCCCCACACATTATGAGATCCCCACAGGTCTGCCACATATTATGATGCCCCATTAGTTCCTTCACACATTATGATATCCTCTCAGTTCCTCCACACATTATAAAGTCCCCTCAGTTCCCCCACATTATGAGGTTCCCACAATTTCCTTACACATTTTGATGCCCACTCAGCTCCCCCATGCATTATGATGTGACTCCCCACAGGTCCCCCGCACATTATGAAGTCCCGACATGTTCCCCTCCTATTATGATGCCCCATAAGTTCCTCCACACATTATGATGCCCCCTCAGTTCCCCCACACATCATGATACTCCACAGGTCTCCTACACATTATGATGCCCCATCATTTCCCCCACACATTATGATGCCCCCTCATTTCCCCCACACATTATTATGCCTCCACAATGCCCCTTCCTCCTCACACACTATATTATGCATTGCCTCCCCGCTCATAATAGTGCACTAGCTAAATAGTGCAATTAATCCCAAAAATACCAATATGCCTGGAAGTAAAATATGTTTGCCAAACTTTGGCTACATCAGTGACTTCTGATTTACTTATATATGGCCATTTTAATTTAATTTCGGGTGAAAACCTTCCTTAGAGGGGTTGTACGACATTAGAAGAGAGAGTCCAGAAATGACATCACAGTATGTAGTATTGTACCATTCATTTGGGTGTAATACCAGTCGTGACCTGTAGACAAGAATGGTGCTGTTTCATACATGCATATTTTTGCTTGTAAAAGGTTGTATACCTTATTTATGTTTTTTCCCAAATTTCCCAGTCTATAAACTTGCTCTTACTCTCCTGCTGATTTCATTGTTCATGCAAATCACATTACTCATTTACTTTTTTTTTTTTTGCTAATATTTGGCAGCATTTCCTCACACAGATCTCTGGCTTTCGGCTCTCCGCGCTCTCGTACTGGGCCTATCCACCTGGTTTGGCAGATGGAGACCTATTTATCCTGGGCAAGATAGGAAGCACATATTGCTTAATGAGGACGCATTTTGTCATTGTTAATGCTGAGGACTCTTGGTCCCACGTTCCTGCAGTCATGAAACAGTTATATGGAAATTACTACTCCACAACCTGTTTTTGTAGCTTTGAAAACAAAAAAAAATGATATATTGAACACATGATGAAAAATAGTAGAGTAGACAGAATTATAGTGATTTGAAAAAGTATTCAACGCCCAACAACAAACAAACAAAAAAAGGTTGCAAATTGATCTGGAATATAAATGGCAATGATAAGTCCCGCTTCATCAAGATTGGCATTTTGCCCACCAGTAAATTTCTTGAGATGGCGCAAGGCTGGAGTAAGAAGTGCCAAATTCATTAAAAAGGCGTGAGCCACCTAATTTAGGGAATCTTCCACCTGCCGTGCACTTAGGAACTGCAATACATTTCTGTCGCAAATTATTCCAACTTCGTGGCATAAATTGATTAATTTGTCGTCCGCGCCCGTCCATCCCCTCTGTAGGCTAAGCTAGGTAAAATTTTCAAAAAATCTGGCGTATAAAAACAGCAAAAGTCGGCAAAATTTTTCGACATTTCAAACTGTTTTATGTCAGATTTCTGGCAAAAACAGTTTGATAAATTGGCCCTATGTGAGTTTATGACAACTTTAATATGGCACCATACAATGA
>VIAB01000989.1:130357-142454 GCA_009801035.1 Oophaga pumilio
GTGAATCCTGTTATCTGCTGCCTTTCATTGTGATCACGAGACCGCTGAATCTTGTTACCCCTTCCCCATTTTCCTCTGCATTTGTACTCTTCGGTTATATGTTGGGATTCTTCTTCTGACACTAGTGATGCCTCACTGTACGTCGTCGCTCAGGGCAGGCGTTAATGAAATGCTATTATGGCCGTCCTTGTGTCGGGCTTGGGTAACGCGTCAGTAATTGTCACCATCAGCACTTTTTAATGCCGCTGCAGCGCTGCCAAGACGCTGATAAAGATTGACGTGATCAGGATCTCCCACTTTCATGTGGTTGGAGGAAGATAATTTACTGACGTTAACTGCTTATCGTTGTGTCCCATCTGCCGAGGTTATGGAGGCGATGCTTCACGTTAAGTTGAGAATTGCGCACTATCGGCCTGATGAGGCGAGCGCCGGATTCAGATGCTGATGTCTTGGGAGATGGCGGACAACTGCTACTTACTTGATGTCGTGGATAGAAGTTTGGTGCTAGTAGTTTCCTAGCACTGTGACCTGAAAGGCTTCCTCCTGCAGTAACGGATGTGCTGACTAGGAAGGGCTCATTCATAAGACTGTAGTGCCCATAGAACTCTATGGTCATACGTGGTGCTCATGTGGGTCTGTCCAGGAATGCAGCCTCCCCAATACGATGACCTCCGGCCCCAGATCCTGAAATGATGTGCTGTTTGCCCATTGATCTGTATTTTTGGGCTACAGACACATGGTGTGCTGCCACATTGTGCACCAGGTTACAGCATTACCTACCTGATATTCATTTTATTTTACTCTATTTTTATTTTTTTTTTTACAGAATTGGGGTTTGCTTACACTTATATAAAGTGCTCCGATTCTCAGCCAGAAAAGTTGTCATGCAAGTTTTTTCTCTTCTCTCACCTAGCACTGTCTAAGGCATTGTAACGATCTTTTATATACTGTAGTTCTGTTGGTTAAAGCTGGCATAAAACTAGATACATATAGATGACAAAGATATTAGATAGATATATAATTGATGGATACAAACTAAAATAAAAAAAATGACTTGGGGTCCACCCTAGTTATGATAACCAGCTAAGGTAAGGCAGACAGCTGATTTTATGATCAGGTCAGGAAGGTCTCTGGTTAATGGCCCTTTCCAACCTTAAAATGCTACCCCAGGAGTGGTGCATCACATGAGATGCCAATTCTGGCTTTTCTCAATTGCCCTGGTGCGGTGGCATTTGGGGCAATGGTGGTAGTTGGGGGTTGATCAGCTGTGCTTGGTCAAAAACCCCAGCTGGCATTAAGCCTTGGGGTTAGTGGAGAGGTCTGTCAGACACCCCCATTACTACACCAGTAATCAAAAATAAATACACACAGAAAAGTAGTTTTTGAGAACTTTCCCACACTCTTCCTGGTTGAACAATTTATTAAAGTCCTAGGAATCTGCTGAAGTTCAGACTGATACCTAAAAAGAGACAAAGACAAGACTGTCGGTCCATCACTGTCCACAGAGCACAGTGGGATATGGAGTGGCTGCTGCTACAGCCTGTGAAGCTTTGTTATCTAAATGACGCTCCTTTGGCTGTCAGATTCGGGGATTATCATTGGAACACCATTGACCTTGGTGGATACTTGGTCCCTCGTTCACCAATTTACTGAACAGTAGCTTGTTTGTGTTTTTTTTTTTTTTTTTTTTTTTTTGCCAAATTTCAACTGATCTGAACCCCTAGCTACCATTATTCTTGGTGCAATGAAAATTGGGGTAAATTGGAGAGAGCCAGATGAATGTGATGCTTCACTTTGGAGTGGCTGCTATTATATACTGGAAATGGTCCAGTAACCATGGACCTTCCCAGCCTTGTATCAGCTGTCTGCTTTACCTCTGCTGGCTATCCAAACTAGGGGGACCCCACATGTTTTTTTTTTTTTTTTTTTTTTTTGATGAATGTGGGGTTTATCTCTAATCTACTCTAACTCATTACTGTCATACGATAGAACATTTTTAAAGATTAAAGGGGTGTGAAGGCTTTTTATAATGTAATTGAGGTTACTTGGAGGAAGGTAGTGGCATAACTAGAGTCCGATGGGCCTGATGCAAAACTTATACTTGAGGTTGGGTGTCGCCTGAATATTGGCCAAATGTATGGGCCCTTGTAGTGTTCTAGATCATATAGACATTTGTTCTTTTCCCATGTTGGGCTTCTGTTCTTCTCCCGGCACATTTAAAATAAAAAATTCTTGTGTCCTCTTCTGTAGCCGACATGGGCGGCACATGACCTCAATGGCCAGCCAAAGTCAGCTGTTGGCCTCTGACTGGCGGTGTGTATTTCAAAGCGGGGAGCTGGCAGGTTTGTATCGCAGTGCTGTGGAGTCAGTAAGCCAAGCCTCCGACTCCTCAACTTCCATGACTCCAACTCCACCAAAATGGACTCTGACTCCACAGCCCTGCCTGGAGGGAGAGGGAACGAGCGAATCGTGGCTGCTTTCTTCAGTAAACAGCGCCACACCTGTCCACACGCTGCTCTGCAATATCAGACACATTGTCAACTCCCGAGGGGAAGGAGCAGAGGACTATTAAAGGATTGGTGGTAAACTTGAAAAGAAGGCATGGGTGGGGTGAGGAGTAACTGTTAAAATAAAAATGATCGTGGTGAAGTTCATGGCTCCAGGGTGGAGGAGTTGGTGACTACCAGGCCCCACTTTGGGCGCCACTTCAGCTCGTCCTGCCCTAGTCTTTATGTATTGGACCTGTTTCCTCCAGAAGGAAGCAAGGATAATTGGCTCGATTCGACAAGTCACACAGCGATTATGAGCTCTCGTCACTAAATGGCCTCTTCGTCTTACTTTGTGAAATCCTGTTGTGCTGGTGTAATAAGTAGCCGGCCCGTGAAGGTCAAGCAGTACTGCGTTCTGTCGCTGCTCTCCAGCACCCGCCATCCCTCCCTCCCCGAGGACCGGAGCCGTTCTACATCTGTTCTAAAGTGTGCCTTTTTTTTTTTTTTTTTTTTACATTTTGGCAGATGCTCTTTTTAAGATGCCGTCTGCTCGAGCGACTGGCAAATGAGTTCTGACATTGTAGCAAGAAGAAATATCTGCTTCTAGATCTGAACGTCGTCGCTTTACGTTCTGCAGTCGCACCTGATGGACGCAGGTTCTCTTGTGGCCTTTGCGCCGGAGCCTGTGCTGAAAACTACAAGATGTAACATCTGTTCTGATGACTAGATATCTCTATGATCATGCTATAGATCATGTGTGACAGTGCCCAAAGTCATCTGAGGATCATTACAGCTGAAACCGAAGCAAGTGCCTCAAAATCCAAAGGCCCATCTAAGACTTTCCACTGGTGGTCTCTTCTGGACCACTAGCTGAAAAGGCACTGGAAGTGGTCCTATTAAGGGCCCCATACAGCACATGTGTAGGGCCATCTTACAGTAGCTAGAATTTCAATTAACTTTTATATCAATAGCGCATGTGGAAATAAACCTTAATAATTTATTGAAGTCAGGATCCGCACAATTCAATCTTTCATTTTTGCTTCACAGATCAAGTCTATAATTATTGAATACAGATTTCCCATTACTGAGATTAGTTAGTGCTCATAATACTCTATGGAGGGGAGGGGCTAGAAGTAGTCTCCTAAAACTGCTGTAGAACTTGTCTGTTTTGGCTCCTCATCCTTTCCATTAATATTTTATGAAATGACAGTTGGTGCTCATGATATTCTACATGGGGGAGAGGAAGAGTAGGCGTTGGTGAGACTGTTTCAGGAGAACATGCAGTGTGATGTCGGTCAGCCTCCAACTCCTCCTACTACTCTCCTCCCCCTCTCCATTGAATATTCTGAGCACCAAATGTCACATCCTAACCCCACAATGGGGAAAATCTGTATTTTTTTTTTTTCTCTCCTGTGAATTGAGCATGAAAGCATGTTGGATATAGTACAAATCTGCATATTTTTATTCAATGAATCTGTACAATGACTTAACCAATCATGGGGTGTGAATACAGGTGTTAAATGGACATAACAAGGTTTTCTGAGTAGGCAGGGTGGTGATAAAAAAGACATTTAGCGGGTAATTATCTTTTTAGCATTTGTGCTCTACATACTTGGCACCTTTAAACCGCACGTGACCACTGCAGCCAATCACTGGTCACCCCAATCTTAAGAGATCTGTAGATACAGTATCTCATATTTTGCTTCCCAGCTGCTTTTTAGCTCTGTTTTGTCTCTTGAACCTTAGGAGTATTGAACATGGAAGCAGTTGGCCTTCATTTTGGTTTTGGGGGGGTGTTCTAATTTATCAACCCAGAGCTTCCCATTGCGATGGATCTATTTCTATGGAGGGAATTTTACTCTTAATAAATGTGAGTGGTGCGCGCAGTGACCAGTGAAGTAGACACAAGTCATCTGTAGTTGCCCAAGGGTCTTGATCCTTTTCTTCATCTCTGACGATGCATGTAAAGTCCAAATGTGCTTTATTATGTTGTGCCTTCAGGGCTTAAGAATGAGTTTTTTTTTTTTTTTTTTTTTTTTTTTCTTTTCATGTACATCTTTGTTTTTACTTTTACATTTTTATTGCCACAATTGGGTTTATTGTATGTGTCAATTGAAGAGATGCTGTACGTGAAGGTGAGGATTGGGATAATTGATTTTGTAAGTGACAACTTGGCATTGTTTTAGAATTAGTGTGTGTAATATTATATTATTGTTTGTTTCAGCTCTTATTAAAGTGAATGGCCCTGAGCTGTAATACCACATGTGGACAGATGTGGCACTGTCCTTAGATTAAAATGAGAACCTTTAGCTGTGGAGGGCCTGGGCTTTTGTCTGTGAATAATACCTTAGTTAGAAAGCTTTGTTCCCCTGTAACTCCTCTATAAATCCATGTTTCTCAGTGGTGGGGTGTTTCACAGGGAACCTGTCTGGCCACCATGAAATACTAATGACCGCTGGAACAGGGTCTTACAAATTGATTCATCTCTGGAGAAAATGACAAGGTCAGGGCTTCACCTTTTGGTTGTTGGGGGTGGATCATATACTGTTGGCCAATATGTATGGTCTTCAACCCCCCAAACAGACAGCACACAACCAACCTGCTGATATGTATGAGGACCTGGAGATGATGTGCCATCAGTCTTCAGTCTCAAGTCGGCCTTTGACACGTCATAGCCTCAATTTGCCAAAAGACCATGACTGAGACCGTCACTCTGCACAAGTGACTAGCTTTTTTCCTCCCACCATTTGACAATGGGGTCATCTGGAGAGGACAGTCCTTCAGAAGTCAACACCTCATCTGAGATTGAGATGTTCCCTCAATTACCTGTGGTGTGTGTGGGTTTTTTTTTTTTTTTTTTTTTTTTTTTTTTTTGTTTTTTTTTGGGGCTATCCGATCCGTTTCATGGTTTGCCTCTGTAAAAGAAAAAACAACTTCACAATGGTTGTCTAGTACTGTTTGTACATATGTGCTACGGCGACACTTAATTGTGAGTTGTTCTCAGCCTGTCCTGAAGGGTTTAATGTTTAACACCTTATCTCCATGAACAATAAACGCTTGTTGCACCAGCTAGCTTCAAGCTGAATAGATCTTTTCAGATTCATTCATTTCTGGCCCGTTGTGGGATGGGACTCCCACCCCTTATCTTCATCATCATAAATGACATAAATTAGACCAATTTGTCATGTACCCTCCCTTCTAATTCTATGGGAAGTACACTTGATAATTTGCTTACAAAAATTAGACCCAGATATAGATTACATTTCTGACAGTCTCATTTCTTAAAGGCTAGAAGCTTTAGGGGAAAAAAAATTATTGCTGGGTGGGGTGTAAAAGCCAGTCATGTATTCCCGGACACAAGTGGCGTTTTCTTCACTGGAGAGATTAAAAAAAAATAAAGCCAAAAAACTGCATTTGCAGTCTAATTTCTGTAGAGTATGGGCTGTTTCCTGGCAGGTGCATGGATCCTTGTCTGTCCTGTGACTAGTGAGCCTTGGGGCAGTTGCTGACAAGCTCTTCACCCATCCAGAGACATGTCCACTTTGATCAAGTGTTCATGTATTTATGACGGGGACAAGAGAAGGCCACTGCCAATCTCCTGAGGACCAAGTGTTGGCCGTTGAAGTGGTAAATTCTTAGGCCCCCATACACATCAGATGGTCAATTGAGATCACCAAAATCTTGACTCTTCTGGGGGCTCTACAAGAGATTCCTCTAGGTGTGGCTTACCTCACAAAGCACAAAAGGCTCTACAGTCCAAGATGAGACCAGCCTGATCCTTACCGGTTGGCGTGGCCTCATGCCCAGTAGATGTCTGTCAGTCAAACGATGCTTCAAACAGATCGTTCAGCAATCTCTAGACTACATAGTCTCACTTGTTAATCCAAGTGCTTCTGTATTTTCTTAGAAGGCCACCAACATGTCAGCCGGCAGCAACTTCTCAAAGACCACGTCATTGGAGTCCAAAATCTGACAGGCTTGATAAACGCCTCTCCTGACTATCAGTTGGCCGGTGCCCCAATACACATTAGACTATCGGCAGGTTCAGACCTATGGACATTTAGGTCTCAGAAAACTTGATGAAAATGATATCTGCTACTTAATGTTTTAATAGAAAAATCATTTTTTTCTTATGTAAATGAGTTAAGATCTATGGGCCAGGCGTGGATCGCCCTGAGAAACTGGTAATTCTACCCTGTGACTTAAAATGTAAGCTTTCAAGGCAGTGTGAGACATGTAATGACTGACAGTCTGCTCTCCTCATCTGTTGGTCTCACACTGGTAACTTTCCACCCTTTCATTTACAATCTCTGGAGGCAGATTCCCAGGGAGATCTATGTCCGACCCATAGATCTTAACTCTTACATAGTAAGAAAAATGTGCATGTCTCAGGAATATGACATCAGATCTTTGATATCAATTAATAATTTTATTCCGCTTCCTATGACCTATGTGCTCATGTAGACTGTTTAGGAGGATTGATTCTACTGACGGATGCCACTTCAACAGGGACTGAAGAGCCAAGAGTCACACTCGTACCCTTTCTCTTATGCAAAACTTTGGGCTTGTAACAGAAGTAGGTGAACTTGTATGGTAATCCATAGGGAAGTCCCTATAGTGGGGTTATCTAAGATTTCAGATCCCAATCTTTTATAGGTTCTTATTTTTGGGGCTTTAGGTACTACATGTGCCACCTTCTACCCTAAAACAGCCTAGCCTTTGTAGAAGGCAACAATGGACCAAAACACGTCTTATGCAAAAGTAGTGGTTTATTTCATTTTACTATTTTTGGGCATCCAGCAAAGTCCTGATATATGCTTGTCCATCTAAGGTCAACTCAACATGGACAGTTGAGATTTGCTGTAATTTCCACATTGACAAATGACCAAATTTGACTCGGACCTCATATTAAGCTTCTAATGTTTTGGAAATGTGGCCTTGTCTGTTTCATTGGTAGCTGCAGTTTCACGGTCCAGTGCTTTAGGATAAATTTTGTTGCTTCATTGTACATGAGACTATTAACTGGGAAATGGATAAACGTGAAGGAACAAAAACCACGCTGGTTATGCAGGAACATGATGTATCTGGAGATAATCTCAGTAACGATGGCTCACGAATTGGTACAACACAATATTCAAGTGCCCTCTTATCAGTTCATTGGCTAGGAGCAATGATCTACCCCAAGCAGTTTTTGGAAACTACCTTCAAATCAGATGAATGGGAAGGCATTGAGTTCCCACGTTAGAGATATAAGACCTGGTAAAGATCTTCTCTATGGTGAGCGTGGAGTGAACCGCTGAAGACTCGTTTGGTGTCGGGTTTATCTGCCGGCAGAACAAAATCTTCCCATCAACCTCTATAGAGCAGAGTCACAAACTTTCGGTCGACTGATGCTGCCAATTTGCTTGGATGACTTTTTTGGTGCTGTACACATGCCAGCGTCCTGTGACTTGGGGGTTCTAGTGACATGGTTAAAGGGGATTTAAGTAGAAATCTGGCTAATACTGTCTATTGAATATGGTGACCGACTTGACCATGGCTCTGGATTTTGGTCTTTTTGAATTATTATTTTTTTTTTTTTACGACTATGACCTCTCCCATAGGTTCAGGAGTCCTACATGTGGAGTTTAGGTTTTATAATCTAACTTTCCATTACTCTGGTTTTCCAACCTGCAAGTTAAGAAATAAGACATGCATGACAACCTTTTTACTGAGCCTCTTGTCTAGTGGGAACCTGCCGAAACAACCCCAGCATCTCTTCTGGTCAGTTGGCCCCCATGATGTCCTTGCATTGAAGTGTGGTGCACACATGATGTTTGTGGTGACCTACTAACCAGAAGAAGGGCCAGTGAAGCTGTGGTCACTGGACCAGGACCCTACAAATATTAGAGGGGTCCTAGGAAGTTCTGTCAAAGGCTTTATTGATGCATTAGATTTGAACTTCAGGTGGTATGGTTCGAGGCTAGTGGAGCACAGGGTAACCTCTTTATACGACAGAGGGTCATTAAGGGCCCAGTATTTTGACCACTTGTGGAGTAGTAATCATGGCCTACTTGGGTTTTATGGAAGTTCTGTGTGTCTTGTGTTTTCTTTTCTGTGAACGGTTTCCCTTCCATAACTATTTGAAAACCGTCAAAGGCTCCTCTGGGGTGGGGTAACTGTAGAAGTCAAACCTTTGGTCTTCATGGCACCTCCTAGTGGTTCACTGTGTCATAACACTCACTGATTTTTAAATCGTGTGTGCTTGGCATTAAAATTAGAGTCCACTAGTAGCATTGGAGGCAAAAAAAAAAAAGAATATGCACGTCTTCTATCCATTGTGATGAAGTGCAGTGTCAGTGCTGTAACCAAATGCATAATTTAAGTCATGCAGTGTTCTGCCTATTACTCTTGACTGCAGTTTAATACTTCTCCCGGTTTCCATCGCGATGTCGGCGCCGTCCTGATGCATTCCGCAGTGACACATTCCACATAATTTAATCCCCGCTTAACTATTTATTATGCGCAGGTCATAACTCTCGGAATGGAAAAGTCGCTTGAAGGACCAGTCTTCTATTTTTCTTCTGCCGTTCTGTAAATAAATGAGCATTTTCAGCTCTGTCTTGTCACGCTTACTCAATGTCGTCAAGCTTTTTTTGATTTTTATTCTTCCAAACCAATGATGCCTTAAATCGTTCTCAAGGTAATTTGCGTCCATCATCCTGACGCAATAATACGTTTTTAAGGAAGGGAGCAAAGAGTTTGATGGGGGATGGAGTTCTGGAGATATAGAACAAGATTGGCCAATACGTTTTATAAAGGGTGGCATCAAGAATGGGATCATTTAGGCAACTTGGTAGACCGTTCTTGGTACGGGGTCATTATGCTTTATTTCAAGGGTGGTGGTGGTGGTGGGTCTTGGTCACCTTTTGGTTTCAAAAGCTCAGATCTCTTGGGTGTGTAACAGTGTGGATTCTGACAACTAAAGACATGATTACACGCAAGTTCTCAATTTGCAAAAGGAAACAAGACCGGGTTCTTATGAAAAGCAGTACTGAAAATTTGCAGCTAGGATAGCATCCAAAGAGCGAAGGGGACACTTAACAGACATGGCATATCGCTAATCGAAGTAGTGATGTCTTCACAACCACTAGTTGCCTTCCCACTGATTAGCTGCAGTGGTCAGGATGTCATTACTTCCAGCCAGTCTGTGGTTAAAGTGGTGACTTCTTGATCATGATGGAGACCATCAGAGCTGGAGAAACAGGAGCTTAGTGATGGGTATTGCTGCTTCCATAAGAACCCTAACATTTAACTAAAATCACAATTATTCAAGAGCAGAAGAGCCTTAAATAAGTAATTCCAAGTCATCAGTCGCTCAGTTCTACATGACGTTACCACTGCACACACTTGTATGATGGCCGACCGAGCGGGCCTCTCAGCAGGTTGTGGGGTCATAATGTCGTCCCCCAACACTGAAAGCACTGGGTAACTAATCTTCAAAATTCTACAAGGCCAACATGTCATGTCCTCAACTTGATGTTGGGACAGATGGCCTTTAAGGAAATGGCAAAGTCCTTTTAGAAGGATTTTTCTTTTTCTCTTGATATATTTTCACACAATGCAGGAAATCTGACTTGGTTGCAAATCTCCAAGGAACGCACATACTTAATTGTGGACTGCACTAAAGACTCAATTTTACGAAGCATTGAAAAGGGTGAAACTAATGACCACGCTGCAGATTTGACGTCTGCATGATGCCATCACTTTTGTGCAGATTTTACGTCTTTCTGCAATGTCGCTGGGCTTTGCGGTGCAGGATTTTCCTTGCAGATCTGTGGCGTGTGACGTGGCCTAGGGCAGAGTAGATCGCTCATTTGTGCTTGGAATAATTCTTGTGGCACAGTGTGGTGACTTGGTGGTTCGTACAGTTGCCTTTTTTAAATAGAGAGGGGATAAAAGCACTAACTTTCACCAGACGTAACCCCTTTCATGAAGCAGTATATTTTGAGGTGGTTTTTATTGTCCCCTGTAGCTGTTCAGCAAAAAGAAATGGTGACAAGCAAGTAAAATTCTTTTCAATAGTCTAACAAAATTCATTCCAGGGAACAAAATTTAAAGCTTAATGAGGCTAGATGGTTCTGAAATGCATTGGTTGCAGAAGGAAAGGATTTTTAGAAGTAGGAGTTCTGGACAGATTTCCGTAACTGGGGAACTGTGCCAGCCTCTGGCAGAGCTGGGGTTAAGCGGGTCGTTAAAGCTCCTTGGGCTCTGTTTTTTTTAATGTTGGCCATCTTCTGTGGCTGTGAAACTCTTGCCTGTTCTCTTAAGACCTTTAATTAAAACACTTCTACTGCCAGATGGCTGAGTAAGGTGAGCCCGAGGTCAGGGCTGGGAAAGCCTCTATGGGAGCACTCTGTAAAAAGCGTTTGCACTTCACACCATAAAACTCCCAACGAGGGTGTAATAATCCACCATCTAAACTGTAGTTATTAACATTACACTCTGAAGCATTCACTTCACCCTGTGCCTGGTGCCTTGCGGTGAAACCTCACCATCCTTGAGCGGTTCCTGGACTTGGTAGTGGAAAGGTTATGTGAAGTCTGCTCACACCATAAAGATGTCGTCATGAACCCAACTACAACCCCTCAAAGCTGAGTAGTTGCTTTAACCTGGGGCCACCTTACTTCCCCCATGATGCAGAGCTTTCATAGTAAAGTCCATACTTGTCCATGAGACCCGTAGACTTTGAGGTCCTCCCTGGCTTATAGACCTCTTCTGCTACTCAGAAGGCCGTGCTCCTAATGAGCAGCAGCTCTGGAGGGCCTATCTGGAAAAAGTAATACTGCGTTACTACAGTAGTGGCCACTGAGTTGATTTTAAGGAATAGAAAGTTGATGGATGTGAAAATAAAAATCTGCAAACACCGTTTGTAACATCACCTGATAGATCCTTCACGTCAAGCAGAAGGTCAGAGGGGGCTCTGTATGCCTCTGCTCTGGCATTTATAGAAGTTATTCGTGTACATCTTAATGGACTGAGACACCAGTTGCACACTGGGGGACCCAGGACCTTGGCTATAGGGATGCAGATATTGAAGCCTTAACTCGGAGACCTAAAGCGAGTGGCCGTGTTAACCATTTTGCATTGGACTTGAGAGCTTCAAGTTTTTCTTGAGCAATACATTTTTAGGAATAACTGCCTCTTGTGTGCAGCATCCTTATCTTTATTTTTTGTAAATTGTGACATTCAATAAAAGCAGCTAGTGAACTGATGCTGATCAGCGAGTTTTCCCGAATGTGTGTGGTGTGGTGGTACTTGTGATATTTGGTAAATCTCTCCAATACAAACTTCATGCAGAGAAACATCTTTACATAGTCTCTGCTTCATTTTTGAACCATTATTTCCATATGATAACCACAAACTGTCCCACTTACTAGCCACAATGGCTTAATGACAGCAACCATGCCTACTCCATGACATTCTGCAGTGCCCCCTTTGCCAGTCATGGTCCCAGTGCCATCTTTGAGATTATGAAAAGGATAATGGGTCAATGCAAAAGGTTAGACCCCCTTGGAGATGTGTGCTCAGATAACTTTGACAAGGCTTCACAACTTAATTGGCCTGTT
>VIAB01000990.1:0-30857 GCA_009801035.1 Oophaga pumilio
AAACTGAGTTTCAGGAACATGTACACAGAACCTTACACCTGGGCCTAGAGCCCGTGTGGACACTAAGGGCACTGGCCCCATCTGACTAAACTTCCTTGTGACTAGCCGCTTAACAGTCAGCAGCCCCTCCTATGTTAACCTGTAGTTGACTGACTAAAACCTACACTAATATGGCTCACTAGCATGCCCCCATCTAGTGGCCCCAACATGAAACTACACTTGCCCAAAGCAAGAAACACTAAAGAGCCCCCATCTAATGTCTGACAGGTGTACTAAAAAAACTGACCCTATCTACTAAGCATAAAATACAGTTTTTTTACATTAAAAGAACAACACAGATATATTACAATGTACATTAAAATGGTAAGACAGGAAAAGTGTGGCAATACCATTAACTATGCCGGGTTAATACATATCTTACATGTAGCAATACCACTGAGTGTTAACAACGACATAATAGTAATCAACACTTGTAAACATTTATACATTAAGTAACATTGGAGAGCAAAGCAAGGCAGTAATCTTATGTCATCCCCTTACAGATGTATGCTCAGACACAATATTAATGAACAGCAGCAGATCAGTCACATGACACAACAATGTCCTATCACCCGCACAGTTCAATAGAACTGACAAAAAAAAGTGTTCCATTTGTGAAATCCTGTATATTTCTTTTATCATGTGCATCCAATTAAAAGGTTTACAAAGGCTATACTTGATGTAGATCTATTTCTGTGTGAGCAGTAAAAAGTTACCACATTCTACATTTGGATGGACTATGTAATTATCTTAATATGACTCATTTGGTAACTTGTGTTGGAAAGTTCTACGCATAATTTTAAATCCAAAGAGAGGCCTATGACGGTGTAGGTATAATCATCCGGCTTTCTAAATATGGAGCATTGAGTCACATGCCAGATACTTTGCCAACCTCACCTGCCAAAATGGTTTTATACATACTCATTATCAGCAGGCTTAAATATAGAGGGGAACCAAACAAAAAAGCTCAGGCTTTAATTAATTGTGGCAGAAGTTTATTGCTAGGATCTTTACTGTTCCATATTTTGAATAATTCTTGTTTTAATTGCACCCCACTCCAAAAAACAAATTGAGTATATAATAAATTCATTTTAGAAGATGAGTCCTGGTTATTAAATATGTTTCTTGTGACAACAAGTCATACCTGTTATGGGTCTGCAACTCAGGAATAGAGCGGGGGGAGAAGAATCTGAACCTGCACTAGGACTAGACTCGATCCCTACGATGGAGCGGGCGACCTATTCCTTGCGAATAGACCCACCGACGATCCTAGTCTAGACTCAAGCTAAGAACTGAAGGTGGGGAAGGGGATCCCTGAAATATCTAGGGACTGGGAACAAAACACAGGTAACCTACTAGCAGGGAAATAGAGGAAGCTGCAGAAACAAAAGGAAAAACAAAAAGACTAAGCAAGCAGAACTAGAGTTCCTAGAACTGCATAAAGTAAAGCACAATGCTATCAAGGCTCCTAGCTAGAACTCAAGCGGATTAACACTGATGTCCAGCAAGGACTGGGAGGCAGGTGCAGGGTAATAAAGGGTGATACAATCACCTGACCAAAGACAAGCCCAGCACCAGGGGAAAACAGACCAGCAGCCAGAAACCACAACAAGATGGCAGATGGTCAAACTGAATAGATTCTAACAATACCTTATTTAAAATGGACATTTTTTTCCATTCAAACCATGTTACACATTTACACCATGCTTTTTCCAATTTTGAAAACATTTTTCATCCTAAAGACATTAGACCCCTTTCAGGGCCGGCTCCTTTCAGGGGCCCCTTTCAGGGCCGGGCAAAACAGTCTCAGTGGGCCCCTTTAATACATACCACAATTCATGATGCAGAGTTAAGAAATCTAGGTATAGTACAATGCCAAAGATTTCTCTTACTTCTTACATTACATGAGTGATATCTATTGTAAATTCTACAATAACCCAGAAACCAGTGAATCCTCACAGCGCCCACTTGTGCACGGGGGGGGATTCAAAAGTCCACAGTCACAAAGACCGAACAGTATAGTCCTCCATACAGTATTATGGGCACCACATCGTCCTCCATACAGAATTATGGGCACCACATCGTCCTCCATACGGACGTATGGGCACCACATCGTCCTACATACAGAAGTATGGGCACCACATCGTCCTCCATACAGAAGTATGGGCACCACATAGTCCTCCATACAGAATTATGGGCACCACATAATGCTAATTAGAACCCCCCCAAAAAATAGAAAATGGAGTATATATATATATATAGATAGATTATAATCAACACAAAAATAACTCCTAAAATATAGCTTTAATAGTTTATTATAAAACACTCATATAGTAGGATCAAAGAGCAGTAGCAGACAAAACAATCTTATTATAACCTTAATTGTAAAGGTTCTCAAGAGGGGGGTGGGATGTGCGCCCTGCCTAGGGAACTGGTTCCTGACTCGGAACCTCTGGTTTGATCTCTGACTTCTTCAGTCTTCCTAGCCGCACCTCCTCCGACTGCCACGCCAGCTGCGCCTTCCATTCAGACCATCTTGTTCCAACACGGAGGGCTATCTTGTACAACCAGCCGTATTTCTACAGAGGAAATCAGTGACACTCCATCTCTACCTGCTCACTCTTTCTCTCTCCCACCAACAATGGTGCCGGACCACTTTGCTTGAGGTGTACTCTTCAGTTGCTCCGCCTCTTCCAGGTTGGGGCCTCTTTCTTCTCACCTGCTCATTTCTTGTGAATTTCTGTCAGTTCTCCCTTGGCTCACTGCAATGGTTGTTTTTTTTTTTTTTCTTCCACGATGCCCATTGAGGGTGGGCACTGCTCACTACAGGCCGACCTCTCCAGACAGGACCCTTCCCAAGTTGGATGGATATTTGCACTCTTCTGATCTGCCAACATCCACGACAAGGAGAGTTTTCTCTGTCTTTTGCACCACTGTCAACCATCTTGGTCCAAGACGTGGTCACCATCTTTATTTTCTCAGGAACCTTCCCCGCATCCGTCACGATTTCTTGATGCATGATTCAATCCAGCCGACTACATCAAATGTAAAATGACTGAGGGCTGTTGCCATGGTCAAGTTGCCATGGTCATGAACCTTCATTGTGGTTTGGCCCTATGAAGAGGTTTGAAAACCTTGCAATGCATTTACAATAAACCGCATTCATGCTTCAACTTTGTGTGTGATCGTATCTTTGAACCTTGGGCAGAATGGACTCTGAACCACCATATTCCTCATTCATTGCAAAATAATTCCTTAATTCACATACACCTCAAAATATTATAAAAATACATAATCAGTATCGTGAGCATTTTTCATAAAAAAAAACAGACCCAAGTGATGTCTGGACTATGATCCTGTGTTATCTCCAGGTGATATGTAGAGGTATATTGTACAAGCCCAAATGGCCTAGGACAGATAAACATGCCCTGGGAAATGTACTTTGGCTAATTAGCATATTCAAAAACAGTCAGACATTGCACTTGCCCAGTGGTCCAACACAGTTAATACATGCCCAAGAGTATGCACATTAAAAATAGAGGGACAAAATCAACATGTCATAACTTATAACCCATGGGAAATATATAAAGACACAGGAACATGATAACAAATAATAGCTGATATCACTTATATGTCTCAAATGGGCTGTCTATAAAGGTGCTTATCGTAAATGTACTAATGTCCAACCCAATATGTTTTCCCCCTCTCATGCCAGAGGTTCATCAGGGGAACAGTGTGCCAGACAGCAATTTTCTATGTGGACATTCTCCCAAATTGAAGCACTAACGTGATGACCTGGAGCGCAATCAGCGCTACACACATATAGAACATGGAGCTAACTATTTCTGGATCCAGAACGGCCTGTGACCTCACTATGGTGTCTTGCTTGGCTTCCATATTCCCAGACTAACCACTATAGGTGAATGCTGGATCACAAATATGTTCCACGCCCCTCCTCCTGCTTAGATTGTAAAAAGATGGCCGCTGGAATGCAAGTGTGTTCTACATCATGGTCACATGACTGGTATTATGCAGGCCATAATGTTCCTCTTCAAACAGTTAGAAGTGCAGATGCTTACCACCTCGGAACAAATGGCCCAAGCTCAATGTGGACGATACTGTACTCATCATATTTCCCCCATCTCTAACTCCCTTACCCGATCTATCTATCACAATAAATGACATCGCGGTTTCCCCTCTATTAAATAAGTTTGCTGCCTCGGAGACACCCTTGACTCTGGCCTGTCTTTCAAACAGCACAACCAAGCTCTTACCACCTACTGCTGCCTCCAACTCGCATATATTTCCAGTCTTTTCTTCAACCCCGAATTTACCAAAATGTTAGTGCATCCCCTCAACATCTCCTGTCTTTGACTACTGCAATACCCTCTTCTGTGACTTACCAGCTAAAAATCTCACACCTCTCCAGTCTGTTCTTAACTCTGCTGCCTAAATAATTAACTTCTCTCCTAACTACCCCTCTGCTTCTCCTTTCTGTAAATCCCTTCATCGCCTCCCAATTCCTCAATGTGTCTAGTTCAAACTACTAACATTGTCCTAACAAGACATCCATAATCTGTCTCCTCCAAATATACTAATCTCTCGATTTCTTTCCACATGTAATCTCCGGTCCTCCCAAGATCTCCTGCTCGCCTCCACTTTTATAAGTTCCTCATCCAATCGCCTACAAAACTTCTCCAGAGTATCCCCCCATTCTCTTGAATTCTGTGCCCCAACATGTCTGATTATAAACCACATTCAGAATATCGTGACTCCAAAGGTGTCAGTGGCACTGCCTAGGGGGCGCTATCAGGGGGCATGTGAATAAACATAGGGAGTGCTGAAACAAGGCACTCGAGCTCAAAGACCATAAACTAATGCAGTGCAGGACCTGGCACTACGCAGTCACGTGACCAGAGAGGGGTGGAGCCACCGCACGTGAATGCTGGAAAAGACACTGAATACACAGAGTGCAGGGCACAATCAGAAAACGTAGTCAAGGAGAGCCGAGGGTCAAAGCCAGGAGGGAGCGAAGTACCTAAGGATAAGACAAAAAGTAAACAGGGACAAGCCACAGGGTCTGATTACTAGGAGACACAGAACAGTACAAAGCAGAATGCAAAGGCAGAAGTCAGGGAACAGTACCGAGTCATACACAGCAAGACACACAAGCACAGAGGCACAACGTTTACGGACGAGTAAACCTGGGTCAGCAACCACAAGCCGAGTATACGGAATTATCACCGACACACAATCCAGGAACTGCCAACATTAAATAGCCGCCCAAGAACCAAAGAGAGGTGAACTAAAATTAACCCTGACCTGACCAGGATGGAAGTGGCACCATTCTGTCCAGAGTCATGACCCAGAACTTTCAGATAGAATTTGAAAACGCATCTCTTCAAGAAAGCTTAGAGCCTGCAATAACCATCCTCACCACCGGAGCGGTCGCAATTTCCCTTGGATCGCCCGCTAGGGCAGTGGGGTACTCAGTACCGGGCCACATCTTAAAGGGGAAGTGTCACAGCGGCAGTGACCCGGTCTGTGGCCCTGGGTATCCAACAAAAGGGGATATTTACAAGGGATAATAGCGTTTGTAATAAAGTGTTCATGACGCCACCTGTGGTACTCGGCAATAAAGATGTTAGCCGACGCTGCAGATGCAGTCCTCTGGGACAGTTGGTGATGCAGCAGAGTTGGTAAAGCTCCCCGCAGGTGGAGCTAAGTCCCAGGGCAGATGTAATATAAGGTGGATGGTGATGATGTAGTATTTGGCAAGCAGTGTTGAGTGGGTGTTGTAGGAAGAACTTTAGAAGACACAGTCAGATGCAGTTTCCAAAGCTTTACTCATAGTTCTGCAGGCAAAGCGTCCAGGGCACTGGTTGCAGAAGGTTCTGGAGTCGGTCAGCCTGAAAGCAATTTGGGAATCTCCTTATTCAGGTGGGTTGTGAGGTCTCCTTTCTAGCACTATTCTCTGAGGTACTTGCTGATGTAAACTCTGTTCAAGTTTCTCTCTCTGTCTGCTACTTAAGTAGAACTCTACTCGCATGTCAGGCAGCTGTAGCCTGCTCCAGGGATCGCTCCTCTCTGGTGTCTCTGACTCACACGTGCAGCTGTGTCGTCAAGTATCAGTTGGGGTGTCATGTATAGTGTACAGTTCCTATAGCGTCTTGTGCTTGGGTGCGAGGAAAACACATGAGACACAGGTTGATATGAAATGACTTGTATTACTTCATACAAGCATGCAGAAAAGGTCACACAGTTTGCAGGAACAGAGGCAGGAGACACAGCAGGCCAGAGTAACTTCAAGCTCTACAATAACTCTCCAAAGCAGGTTCAGGATCTCTTCTCTGTACCGTAATTCCTCTGCAAACATGGATTCACCAGACAGCAGGTTTCCAGAGTCCAAAAGTGTTCCAAAGTTCCTCAGTAGGAAATAGCTGGAGTCCAAAATCCTAGGTTTCCAGGAGTCAGGTCACAGGCTGACTGAAGCTTGATTCAGGAGCACTGATTGTTCAGCTGAGGCTGCTTAAGAAGCAAGAGGAGAGAATCAGGGCGGGAACATGAAAGCTGGAACCTCCATAGTAACTGAGGGCAAGATAGCTGCAGCAAGACAGAAAGCAAAATGGCCGACGGAAAACTGAGTTTCAAGGAACATGTCAAAAGAGACAAAGAACCTTACATGGGGACAAAGAACCTGCTGTCTTCTGCCCTCCAGATTCTGCTGCTGGGGCTTTAGTACCCACTCAGCCTTGGACTCCGGGGTCCGGTGTCTGGCGTTCAGGACTAGGGGTGAGCTCAGCTATAGCTCCTGTCCCCCAGCTCCTAGCCACATGTCCTCTCTCAACCCTGTCTACAGGCATGCTCTTCTAACTCCTCCCCAAGCCAGAATGTTCCAAGGAAGCTCCCCTAAAATCAGGTGTTAGAGCTCCCCCTTCTGGTCTGGAGTAGGAAAAGTGTTGTATGCTGTGTGTTACCTGTCAAGGGGATCCCTTCCTTTCTTCCAGGCATGACATCACTCCCCCTTGGAGGGAGGCAAGGTCACTGTGGCAACTGAACTCCTGGGGTGCCACACCCTAACCTACTGTCTCCTTCAACATGACCCTGTAGACTGTAAGCACAAAAGGGCAGGGACATCTCCTTTCTGTGCAGTCTGTCATTGTTAGTTTGTTCATTGTGATTTATATTTTTATTTTGTATGTAACTAGTCATGGGCGAGCACTAAAATGCTCAGGTGCTCATTGCTCGAGTTGAGCAAATTGGCCCGAGCAATGAGCCCAATTTAAGTCCATGGGAAACTCGAGCATTTTTCCGGTGACCCCCGCCAATAGGGAATGAGAGATGGTCGCCACCTAAGCTCAAACCTGAGCCTGTCCCTGCACTCCCCTAACGCCCTATGCGGATCCTTCTCCCTGCAACGGTCAGGATAGCTCAAGCCTAGTTGTCACCTATAACTGCCCTGGCTAGTGCACTGGCCGGCAAGGAGCACTAGCCTCACCTCTGCAGGTAATAAACACTGGGGAATGTGACAGACACCAAAGGGACAAGGTAACAAAAACACCACACTTAGCTTTCTCTGCTGCAAAGCATTGTACAGCAGAATAAAGGCACCAAATAAGCGAACTCAGCAGAAGCACCACTGCACCCAGAGAGCTCCTTACTCCAGCTTGGTCACTGCAGATTGCTCTAACACCGACAGTCAGCATCAGGTGACCAATTAAAGGATGGTGGGAGTGGTCACTGCCCACATCAGCTGACCCAGCAGCAATGCAATTACACCAGCTTGCCAGTGGGGAAAACTGACATTTAACCCCCGCTGGCCTGAAAGGAAAACAGGTTTAACTCAATGGAACCAGATCTTCCACAGATCCAAAAATGAATCGTGACACCAGGACCTCCAAGGCGTAGAGAGCCAGCTCATGCCACGTGACCAGCTTGGATACCCAATAATTATAAGGTACAGAGGAATCAGGGAGGACGTTGGTACGGTCAGCAAGGTATTCCCTCAGCATCTTCCCAAACTTTGCACTCCTTGTGAGGGTACCCCACGCCTCAGGGCCTGTGCGATGGCAGTGTTTGAGAAAACTCTCCCATAACTTTGACAGTGTTCCCCTGCCTCTGCTGGATTGGAGTTGTGTCTCTCTCGCCTGTACTCCTTGGTTGTCCAACGAACTGCGACCTCTGCCGCCAGCGTTTTCAGATGGGAATTTTTTTAATAATTGCACAACAAGGGCCTTCTGGTACTGCCCCATTTTAGTAGACTGTCCGCCTCAGGAATAAGAGGCAGAAATTTCTCCTTGTAGCATGGGTCTAGAAGTGTCACTAACCAGTAATGACTGTCACCCAAAATTTTTGAGAACACGAGGTTTCGTGTCCGTGGTTAGGTGGACTTTCCCAGTAACTGCATTGCTGAGGGCACGGCTAATGTTGTGGGACACTTGCTCGTGTAATGTGGGGACTTCACACCGGGAGAAATATTGGTGGCTGAGGACCGAGTACTGAGAGACGGCCGCCTCCATCAGGCAGCGGAAAGTTTCCATGTCCACGAGCCTAAAAGGCAACATTTCGAGCTTAAACAGTGACGAAATGTGGGAATTTAGCATTGTTGCCTGTGGGGCGATGGCTGCGTATTTGCACTTGCGTTCCAAGGACTGGGGTATGGACAACTGAATGCTGAGCTGGGACAAGGACATCGATGTGCTTGCTGATGGTGCTAGTTGAGTGTGTGTAATTGCAGGTGCAGGGCACGAGGCATCTTCGCATGCACCAAGGACAGGGGATTGTCTTGCATGCACAACAGCGAAGAAGCAGTGGTGTCACCCGCAGACACTGTTTCTCTAACATGGGGTTCGGCCCACAAAGTCGGGTGCTTTGTGCCTGATCATGCTGGTGGTGGTCAGGCTGGTAGTTTTGCTACCCCTGCTGATGCTGGCCTGACAGGTGGTGCAAATGTCATTTTTGGGGTTATCGGCAAAGTGTTTTAAAAGCAACCAGACTGGGGAAGACCTAACAGTTGTACTGGCAACTTCCGTCATGTTGCTGTTATGGGAAACGGTTGCCCACCTTCAGTCTGCAGCCATCACACTGCTTCTTCTTGCCTGTTGGGGTGCTATGCCTCCCTCCCACTGTGTGCTGCTGTCCTCGCTCTGCATGTCCTCCTGGCAGGTTGGGACAGTTACTATATCATCCACCACCTCTTCTTCCACTTCCGCACCCTGGTCCTCCTCTTGACTTTCTGGCAATTGTGTCTCATCATTGTCCACCTCTTATGACACTTACCCACCATCACCTTTGTGTGACCGTGGCTGCTCAAATATTTGGGCATCGCTACATGCGATCTCCTCTTGCCCCGCTTCAAATGGACCAGGCAAGAGGCCCGAAACCACAGTTTTAAATAGCTTTCCTGTAGGTAACTATTTTTAACAGCAAACTGGTGTCAATAACTACGCTAAGACACTGCAACAAAATTTAAATGGAGGCCAGAAATGGCAGAATTTTGAGCACATTGATATGTGATCCATGTGATTGAACAAACCACAGTTTTAAATAGCTGGCCTGTAGATAACTATTTTTTACTGCAAACTGGTGTCAATAACTTTGCTAAGATACTGCAACAAAATTTAAATGGAGGCCGGAAATAGCAGAATATTAAGCGCACTGATATATGATCCATGTGACGGACAAACTACAGTTTTAAATAGATGGATTTTTAGCGCTGTAATATGGAACGGATCTGGCTGTATTCTGTAGTGCCAACAAGCAAATGGAGCAGAAAAATGGTGTTCTCTGGATTGCTGTTTAAGCAAATAATCAGGATTAAGATCCAAAAAAAATTTATTCCTGGCCCCTGATACCTGGGGCTATGTCTAGAAATATCTGCAAAAGCAGCAGCAGCAGACAGACCTAGAAAGGACTCTCTTGCTATATGCACTACAGTCTGCCACATACACTTCCTGCCTGCCTAGCACTGATATCTATGCAGCTGGATTAGTCCTCAGAAGGACTGTTAGTTGAGATGGATATGTGTATAATATATTGATGTCTACACTCACTAAGTAAGAAACAAGCAAATCTCTCATTAGCGCAACAGCACCTCTTCCTACACTGCCTGATTCTGGAGTAGATTGTGACAAGCATGGCAGCGCCAGGTCTGGTATGGGCCTGATGACACTGGGCGGCCAGCCAATCACTGTAATGCCACAACTAACATGGCTGTGGCATTACAGTGTGTGGCAGAAAATCCCTGCATGTTCATTGGCTCTCTAAAGAGCGCCAAACATGCAGGGCGGTCCCGTCGAGCAACCCCGAAAATACTCGGCGAGCTCCGAGCATCTTCAGCAGTGAGATTCTCTGGTGAGTACTGAGTAGTGGTGAGCATTCTCACTCATCACTATATGTAACCCCTTCTTATGTGCAGCACCATGGAATCAATGGTGCTGTAAATAATAATGCTAATATGCATCACCATCTGGTTTTTACGTGTAGGTGATACATTCCCTTTATGTTAAATTAGTCTACTCCATTATTAGTCTCTATGCAGCATATCTTCAAAAGAATAATTACCTGGAGTTCAATTACATAATGCATTGAATATTGACAGGGTTGCAGATTAGAACTTCCATAACTGAATCTTTAATCTCTGGGGCAAAAAGTGGCAATGACAGAGCCTCAGCAGCCATCTCTGCCGGTAAAAGCCACAAACATTAACAAAACAATGCCTAATGCGAAATGAATACTGCAAACCAGCTCATGTAGCCTCATGATCTCATCACTATCAATAGAGATATGACATCATCAGGTACTAAAGGCTTCTGAAAGGACTTTAATTTATAACATTACCTTTATCTTGTTCAATGATTGTTGCTCACATAAAAGCTCTGAAAAGCCCAAAGGATTGAATATCGCTGGTTCAGACAGTACACGAGAACAAATCACACTTCGGCTGCTTCCCAGACAGAGGACATATTGATGTATTATATGCTGATGCTTTTTTAGGACAGGAGGTTTGGGCTTTGCGCCTCCTGTCATATGTTGATTTGACAAGATCTGAAATGCAGTTTCTGTGTGCTTGCCCTGTTGTTCAGATTGTCAAGAAGCATACTGTCATTCCCAGAGTTTGTGAGGTTAAAAAATAGATTTCGCCAATAAGATCTATTGGAGGCTCAATCGAAGGGCTCAGTCAAGTATAACTTTAGGCTGCCCTTAGACGTTGGGTCTTTGTCTTGTGTCATCAATGTTCGGTCCATGTGTCCGTTTTTACCATTAGTGTTATCAGTGTTTTTCACAGATGGATAAAAAAAATTACAAAACTTCTCTTCCCCTTTTCAATGTTGAAAACGTACAGCACACGGACTGTGCACTGATGTCGTCTGTGTGCTGCACATGTTTGCATGGATCCATAGATTTGTATTGGCATTTCTCATCTGTGATACTGGAAAAAAACGAACATGTCTTTGTGAGTTTTGCACGGGCACATGATCCACGAATAAAACACGGATATGTGAATAGCACCATAAATTATAAAGGGTACAACACATACAGTTGTGCTCAAAAGTTTACATACTCCGGCAGAAATTTTGCTTTCATGGAATGTTTTCAGAAAATATGAATGATAATACCAAAACTTTTCTCCACTCATGGTTAGTGTTTGGGTGAAGCCATTTATTGTCAAACTACTGTGTTTTTGCTTTTTAAATCATAATGACTACCCAAAACATCCAAACGACCCTGATCAAAAGTTTACATACCCCATTTCTTAATACCATGTATTGCCCCCATCAATGACAGCTTGAAGTCTTTTGTGATAGTTGTGGATGAGGTACTTTATTTTCTCAGATGGTAAAGCTGCCCACTCTTCTTGGCAAAAAGTCTCCAGTTCCTGTAAATTCCTGGGCTGTCAACCATGAACTGCGTGCTTGAGATCTCCCCAGAGTGGCTCAATGATACTGAGGTCAGGAAACTGAGATGGCCACTCCAGAACCTTCACTTTGTTCTGCTTTAGCCAACGACAGGTCGAGTTGGCCTTGTGTTTTAGATCATTGTCATGCTGGAACATTCAAGTACGTCCTATGCGCAGCTTCCGGGCTGATGATTGAAAATTTGCCACCAGTATTTGCTGATAACGTGCTGCTTTTGTCTTTCCTTCAACTGTGACCTAGTTTCCTGTGCCTTTATAGCTCACACATCCCCAAAACATCAGCGATCCACCACCGTGCTTTACAGTAGGAATGGTGTCCCTTTCATCATAGGCCTTGTTAACCTTTCTACAAATGTAATGTTTATGGTGGTGGCCAAAAAGTTGAATATTGGTCTCATCACTTCAAATTACCTTGTTCCAGAAGATTTGAGGCTTGTCTCTGTGCTGTTTTGCGTATTGTAGGTGAGATACTTTGTTGCATTTGCACAGTAATGGCTTTCTTCTGGCCACTCGACCATGCAGCCCATTTTTCTTCAAGTGCCTCATTATTGTGCATCTTGAAGCAACCACACCACTAGTTTTCAGAGAGTCCAGTATTTCAGCTGATATTATTTGTGGGTTTTTCTTTACATCCTGAACAATTTTCCTGGCAGTTGTGGACTAAATTTTTGTTGGTCTACCTGACCGTGGTTTTGTTTTTACAGAGCCCCTGATTTTCCATTTGTTAATCACAGTTGTTGCTGACTGGCATTATCAATTCCTTGGATATCTTTTGTATTCCTTTCCTGTTTTATACAGTTCAACTACGTTTTCCCGTAGATCTGTGGACAATTCTTTTGCTTTCCCCATGACTCACAATCCAGAAATGTCAGTGGCTGGATGAAACATGCAAGAGTCTATCTGGATTCCATAAACTCACTCATCTTTTATGCACACACTCTGATTACAAGCAAACAGGTCATAGGTGAGGATGTTTCCTTTAGTAGCCATTCAAACCCATTTGTGTCAACTTCTGTGCATGTTATCAGGACAAAATCACCAGGGTATGTAAACTTTTGATCAGGGTCATATGGATGTTTCGAGTTGTCATTATGATTTAAAAAGAGAAAACACAGTAGTTTGACATTAAATGGCTTCACCCAACCACTAACCATGAGTGGAGAAAAAGTTTTGGTGTTATCATTCATATTCTCTGAAAAAAGGCCAAGAAAGCAAAAATTCTGCCAGGGTATGTAAACTTTTGAGCACAATTGTACATTCAACACTGATATCTGATTGAGACCTAAGGTTTAGGCTAAGCTGCTGGGCACACCACTAAAGTCTGAGATTAGTGAAATAATCCCTGCCTGGGTGTAAAATGAACCTACAGTCTATAACTAAATCATATATCAAATTAACATGCACGTTCAGTCAACCAAATATTAATGGTAGTGGAGGAAAAAACAACCAGTAAATTTCATGTCTTTTGGTTAACAATTATAGCATATTGTACAAAAGGATATTGAAAGGATAAATCGAATCAAAATGCAGCCAGAAATGGAACAAGGTCTCAGACAATTCATAAAGGGTAAAAAAATCCATCACGAAAGAAAAAGTAGAAATATTTGCAATATCATCTCCAGACACAAATGAACAAACAGGATGCAGCAGGTTCCCCATGATAAAATTGAGGGCAGCACAGGTGCAAAATACTGAAAACAACTACTTACTAACCCATGTGAGGTACCAACTAGTGGTATTATGAGAGACAAGTATGTATCGCACAGACAGAGCTCTGCTGCGATCTAAACCCAGGACAGTTAGGCCTCTTTCACACATCAGTTTTTTTACTTCAGGCGCGATCCGGCGTGTTGTTAAAAAATCGGAGCCAGTACCGGATGCGTTTTTTAAGCATTGACTTTCATTAGCGCCGGATCGCGCCTGATGTCGTTGCGTTGCATCCGTTTTTGTCGAGATCCGGCCAAAATGTACATTCCGGCGGCCGGACAAAACGGTCACTGCAACGTTTTTTTTTTTTCCGGAGCCGCCTGATAGTGCCTGAAGCAGCGCATCAGGCTGCCGGAAATAATGCAAGTATATGGAACCGGATCAGTCTTTTGTGCAATCCGTCAAAAGACTGATCCGGATTCTGGAAACCAAGGTCTCTCTCTCTCTCCTCGGTCCGGACATGCGTACCTGCATTTTCCGGCTGCAAAACTTCTTTTTCCAGATTCAAAAGTTCAGGTCGGATCCAGCAAAAAAACTGATCCGTTGCATCAGTTTTTTCATTTCAGCGCCGGATCCGTCCCTTCAGGTATTCGACGGATTATGCCTGACACAAAAAAAAATGATGTGTGAAAGTAGCCTTAGCTGGGTCTTGTTGTCCCACAAACCTGTATAGTTGATTAGGGCTGGATTTAAGGGTTAACCAGAAAGTGATGGGTGGGTGTGCTGCTGTGATGTCAGAAAGGTCCTATATACTTCCTGGTTGCACAAATGGGGAGAGATGACCATGTGTGAGACTGGAGCTGGCTGTAGCTCCTGAAAGTTCAGGAAGCTACTGAGGGTCTGGACTGGTGACAGGACCAATATGAAGCTCGTCTGGGAAACCTGAGAAACTGTTAAGCAGGTAACCCAGAGCCTGTGGACTTGTGAACTGACGGGTGTCAGTTATTGAACTGTGCGGACATAACTGTAAATAGAATGGACCGTATGTCGGTTATGTGATGTATGCATGGCCCACCGTGGTTTATGGTGGTATAATAAACCTGGAATGGACTTATGTGAATGAAGAGATTGTTGCTGTTTAAATATCGCCTCCAAGGGAGTGTACCCCAACCCGCTTAGTGATCGCTATGTCATATGTGGTGGAGAATGCTAGAGGCACTCTTGCAGCCTTGTTGCGAGGGGCAACGGACAAGGTGCACGGTTATTGATTCTGCAGCAGTGCAGCCTGGTTGCTGGGGGCAACGATATAGCTGCAGCAGCACGCGGAAGCAAGCATCTGGCTGTGGCTCGGAGAAGCCACGAAGATTAAAGCATCTGGCTGTAACTCAGTGGGGTTACGAAGGTTACAATGCACTCAACCCAGGTTTGCTGTGGCTCGGAGGAGCGTCTCAGGACCAAGAGCGACCACAGCAGGAGCTGTGCAGAATGCCCGACGTGGATCGGTGTGCAGCAGCAGGGGTCCATCAACTGGGGGTGCCATGAGGTCCAGCGCCAGCCATGGGTGAAGTGGATTACAGTGATGCTCTCTAGTAGTTCTATCACTCCGTGATCCATGTGCATCCGCAGGAGCTAGTGGGGTGTCCACGGAAAGTATCCCCTATAGACTGGGTTGCCCAAAAAGGGGCGGTGTCCCAAAAGGGGGTAGTTGCCCAAAAGGGGGAAGAGTGGCTCTAAAGGGGATAATGGCACAAAAGGGATGGAGAATCCCAAAGTCAAAGGGGTGGCTCAGTCGAACTGTTGCTGGGGACAATTTTACTCTGTGTGTCCAGTCTGCCATGTGAACTACCCACCTGGCAAGGGGCTACATGGGTGTGCCCTACAGATGAATGAAGATGGGTGTTCAGACTGGTCAATTCTGGGAGCTCGGTGACCCTAGTGAGGGCTGCGCCCAATGTATATGTAATACCCAAAAGGAAGATTGGGGTCACCTGCATCCATGGGGGCACTAAAGAGTCACTATACGGTGTCCAGGGTGATCCTCGAGACGGCCAATGACATTGCAAGCCATGTCACTGTAGTCCCGAACTTCACCTGTCCAGTGATAATAGGCCGGGACTCTAGGTTGTTCTTGGACATGTGGGAGAAGGGAGCTTCTCTACAACAGATGGATGAAGGGCTGTCTGCTGATCGGGTTGGATCGCCCGCCAGGGCAGTGGGATACTCGATACCGGGCCGGTGTCTTAAAGGGATGTGTCATGGCAGCAGTGACCCAGACCATGGCCCTGGATGTCCAATAGAAGGGGAATATTTACAGGGGATGATAGAGTTTGTAGTAAGGTGTTTGTGACGCCACCTGTGGTTTCAGGTCAGACGTGACCAGTGCTGCAGTGCAAATCCTCTGGGACAGATGGTGTGATGCAGCGGAGTTGGAATAGCTTCCCACATGTGAAGCTTGTCCCAGGGCAGGGAGGTGTTGTAGAGAGTAATGGTGCTGGGAGATGTAGCAGTGTAGAGTGTGTGATGCAGGAAGAACTTGAGAAGACAGTCAGTTGCAGTTTCCAAGGCTTTACTCACAGTTCTAGTGCACACAGGTGCCCGCTTGGTGTCGCGTTCTCCAGGTGAGAAGTCCAGCCAACTCCCAGGTGGATGGAGAACACTAGTCCAAAGCTCCCTGTCAGTATATGCCTTCCCTGGCCATCTCACTGTGCTGATTCCCACTCCTTTCTTCCTTTCCGGCACCTCGCTAAGCAGTGTCCCAGTCTAGAAGCTGTGGATCCTGTAGGACAACGTGACCCAGGCATTTCCTTGATCCTACATAGCTTTCCTTCCCGGAGAAGATGCTTGCGGTTGTGGCTGTCACCACTAAAGTTGTCACAGCTGTCGGCTTGCTAGCTGAGTCATAAAGTTCTCCACTAGGCTAGGGGCCGAGTCCCTTCTGCAACCTGGATTCTCCCAGCTGGCATCTGCCAGTCCTGGAACAAGCCCCACGGGTAGCCTTCTGCTCAGCCATGACTCTGAGAAATCCCTTTTCCCTTCCAGGGAACCTTCTGTTCTATCTTTCTCTCTGTGAGCAGCTCCTCAGGACTTGGAGCCTGCTGCACGATTCTCTTTCCCCTCTCCCCTATGCGAGAGCTGCTTATGTGCATCTGTCTCCTTCCTCCCCGAAGGGAAGAATCTCCTTACTTCCCTCTAACTCCTGCTCTGACCCACAAGCTCCACCCACCATCTAACACCCTTTCCTAGCTGCAGACTTGCTATTGAAACTCAGCTAGTGTGTGATGGATGCAGTGTTGCCAGAGCCAGGTGTAGTGTCTCCACCTTACCTGAAAGATGAAATACCACATCTCTGGCTGAAATGCAGTACCTCTGTAGCAACTGGACCCTCAAGGGCGCCACATACCCCCCTTGTTAAACGCAGCACGTCCATGGGCTGAAACAGAGTAACTGATGTTACAGGAAACATACAACATTTTTATGCTGAGAATGGATCTCAACAGGTAAACGCAACTTCCCTTTATGGGAGGCACTTGTTCTTAAACGTTGCATAATAACTGTCACGGGTGTGTCGCTGCGAAGATCGTCGCGATTGCACACCCTGACTTCTCACAGCTGAGTTTCTGGTGCTGGGTGTTTTTCGGCAGTGAGAGAGTTAATTCTTCCTCTCTCTGTGCTGGACAAGACCAGCCTCGCTCAGCTGCTATTAAGGTTGTTGTAATTGGATTCCTTCAAATACCTGCCTGTCTGCTAGGGAAGTGTCGGTGAAAGCATTCATGCAGACCAGCAGAGCGGATCGTATTGAGAAGTCTAAAGCTAAGAGTACCTGTTGTGGTTTTCTCCTCTCCTCGCTTTATTATTTATCTCCTTACCCGTTGGTGTTCCCTCTGTTGTGGTAGTTTTGTATGCAAGGTGGTCTTTTATTTTACCCCTTGTACTGTCTTGTTTGTCTTATACTGTGTGTGAAGGCAGTTACCTTCCTGTTCCCTGTGGTGGTAATCAGGGTCCTTCTCAGGACTAGATTACAGTGGTCAGGGATTCACAGGAGACAGGGTTACGCTGGCGGCCTGGACCTCTGTACCATCAACAGTACCTCCAGGTAGAGGGATTAGTCAGGACCCCAGCTTAGGGTCAGCATAGACCCCGGTCCTCCTGTATACAGAGACAGCGTGACAATAACATTAACTTACATTATTTACTCTAAAAGTGCTTTTGGCAGCAACCGTTAAACCTTTCACGTTCGCTACCAGGTTAGAGCATAATCCCTCTGCAAAAATACTATTTACATATACTTCTTTCTCTGTAAAAGTACTATCACTACATTAACACTTATTCTCTTCTTCTAGTGCAAGCCCCATCCGGGGTGTTCTCTGGGTAGCAACCGTTGCTACTAGGTTCACTACCTAATTTGGACATCTTGTCCCTGCAACAATACTTCCTATTATTCTTATAACATTTACAAAAAGTGCTTTTAGTTCTCAAATAACTGTACATATTTACATCAAGTGGTACCTGCTACCAACAATTATCATACACATTATCTACAAGTGATCTTCTATGACTCTGCAATATAAAACAATTCTTACTTTCACTCTAAGCATAATGTACAAATATAATAACACTTTTATTAATACACAATCATAACTGTCATCAAATGAGGTAGGTGGCAGATACTATCCCTGCCGGGGTATCTTCAAGTGTCCTTGTGCTTGTGGAGGACCCGCTCTAAACCTCCAACATTGGTCTTGGTGGGCTGCAAGACATAACTGGTCTCCCCCAAAAGACCTCATCTTCGGCCACACCTAACGGGTTATTCTTCAGATCTATAGTTGCAATGATGGAATCTTATTTTCTAAAAGTGCATGAAAAAAACAAGATGGAGCACCTAAAGAGGTGCAGAACTATAAACAAGGAGAGTTCCGGATCACACACAGTTTATGATCCCACAGTTTGTTGTGGAGCAAAGTTCAGGAACTGGAACAGTTATTAACACATTTTTGGCAAAACCCCTCCTGGGGTAAACTATATACAGTCCCTTGCCTGAAGGGTAAACAAAGAAAAACTTTCTTCACTTGCCTGGAGATTATTCATCCTGATCTCCAGTTTGAGTGGAAGCATGTTGTCTTCGTTGCTTCCAGGGCAGAAGCTGCTTGCCGCTTTTGTCTACTGCTATGGGAGCCGTTAATTGCGATGCTACTCCCCGGGTTACGGTTGTGGTAGCCTGCACCGCTACCTGAGAAATTTCCGATTCTCTTGCAATGGCTGCCTGGTTAGGAGCCGTAGATGGTGGCGCAGCCACCACTGGTGTCGCTGTTAGGTTGGATGAGGCCGTCGTGTCTTCTTCCCCCTGGCGATGGCGTGGTGCCAGTTCATCGGGTATCATGCGCACATGGAGAGCGTACCATCCCCTCGCACCAAGATGGCGGGTGAAGGAGACGAGCTCTCCTGGAAACAGGTCCCTTTCTGGATGCCCCAGGATGAGATGGGCCTCAACATCCCTCCGGTTGACAAACAGGTCTGGGGCTTTGCAGGAGTCCTGGATTAAGCCGAATCCCCGCTCTAGATCGAAGCTAAGGACCCGGCCCCATCCCATTGGGTTTAGGTACTCCAGAGATTTATCCCTGGCCTGAATTTTGCCCGCAAGATCCCTCTTTTGCTGGGCCTCTCGCCGAGCCTGTCGGTCTCTCTCCTCCTAGGCGAGTTGTTGTATCTGCCGGCGGCAGATCTCCTCCGTAGTCAGGGGAAACCCCATTAAATCTGCTCCACCAAGGTCTTCCCACTCTAGGACCTCTGGCCGATGCTTGACTAAGGCTGGCGGCTGTGGGATTGGAGTTGGATCCTGGATCCCCCCTGCGGGACGATGTCTCGGTCCCAGGCGATATCCAGCACTAGCTGGCCTGCCTTCGGGGGTTGGCGGCAATCCTATGGGGCCCAACCAGTCCTCCCATGACCCAGGTGCGCTATCGGTACCTGCGCTCCTGGGGCTACTGTCCTCCGTTGTCGCCTCCAGTGACGTGGTGGTACCGGTGGTGAAGGTACTGGGGTGATGGTTTTGGTGGCGGCGGGTTCTGATGACGTGGATCCCGGAGCCCCGGGTACCGGTGGTGTGGGTGCCCGGGTATCAACGGCCTCTCGCTTGGCGGCCTGCCTTCTCCGTTTCAGCAGCGCACGTTTCTCCTCCAAGCGACGAGCCAGCTCCTTTGCCTCCCGCTCCACGCCGGCCAGGTCAACCTCCTCCTGAGAGCTGGAGCCTGTCTCTTCAGAGCCGGGGCAAAGCTTCTCCTGCTTCCCGCACTCCTCAGGCCTTCTTCCGCTCTCCAAGATGGCTGCCTGATCAACTGCCTTCTTCTTGGCTCTCTTTCCCGCCGCTGAGTGTCTCTCCACCCCCGAGGGGCGGTGTCTTTTCCCTTTGCCGCCATACCACGCTAGGACACAAACTCCCCTCGTGGTCGGCAATGATGCTGTAGCATAGAAATACAGGCGGGGAGGTTCATTCCTTTTTGCGCTCTTTCTTGTGTACCGCCCACAATGGTACGCCTCACTGCACACCTTGTAGAGTGCCCAAATCTGCCATCTTTACAGTCCAATTCACAATTCAATGGGTTCAATCCTTTACACATTCTGTTAGGCGCACAGGACCCTTCAAGGGTTCAAGGGTTGGTTCATCCTGTTCGTGACGCCAAGTTGGATCGCCCGCCAGGGCAGTGGGATACTCTGTACCAGGCCGGTGTCTTAAAGGGATGTGTCACGGCAGCAGTGACACGGTCCGTGGCCCTGGGAGTCCAATAAAAGGGGAATATTTACAGGGAATGATAGAGTTTGCAGTAAGGTGTTCGTGACGCCACCTGTGGTTTCAGGTCAGAGGTGACCAGCGCTGCAGTGCAGATCCTCTGGGACAGATGGTGTGATGCAGCAGAGTTGGAATAGCTTCCCACATGTGAAGCTTGTCCCAGGGCAGGGAGGTGTTGTAGAGAGTAATGGTGCTGGGAGATGTAGCAGAGTGGAGTGTGTGATGCAGGAAGAACTTGAGAAGACATTCAGTTGCAGTTTCCAAGGCTTTACTCATAGGTCTGGTGCACACAGGTGCCCGCTTGGTGCCGCGTTCTCCAGGTGAGGAGTCCAGCCAACTCCCAGGTGGATGGAGAACACCAGTCCAAAGCTCCCTGTCAGTATATGCCTTCCCTGGCCGTCTCACTGTGCTGATTCCCACTCTTTTCTTCCTTTCCAGCACCTCGCTAAGCAGTGTTCCAGTCTAGAAGCTGCGGATCCTGTAGGACAACGTGACCCAGGCGTTTCCTTGATCCTCAGGACTTGGAGCCTGCTGCACGGTTCTATCTCTTTCCCCTCTTCCCTATGGGAGAGCTGCTTATGTGCATCTGTCTCCTTCCTCCCCGAAGAGAAGACTCTCCTTAGGCTAGGTTCACATTGCGTTAGGGGCATCCGTTTAACGGATCTGTTAAACGGATGCTCTAACGCAGATGTCATTTTTTACATAATTTGTGACCATAGCACTAACGTATGTGCTAACGCATGGTAGCAGTTTGGTACCATGCTATACCATGCGTTAGTCCATACAGGTCTATGCACAGCGAACGTGTCCGTTCGCTGTGCGCTAGACCCGACGCACCCTCGGACGCTGCAGACCGCGTGTGAGGGTCCGTCACAGAATGACGGCACATCGCTGAAGCATGCCGAATATGACATGCGTTAGCGATGCGCTACATAATTGCAGTCTATGGGTGCGCTAACACATCCGTTACATAGCATTAGTGCCGCTATGTAACGGATGCCGTCAGCGCATTGCCATTGACGCAATGTGAACCCTCTAACTCCTGCTCTGACCCACAAGCTCCAGCCACCATCTAACACTCTTTCCTAGCTGCAGACATGCTATTGAAACTCAGCTAGTGTGTAGTGTCTCCACCTTACCTGAAAGATGAAATACCATATCTCTGGCTGAGATGCAGTACCTCTGTGGCGACTGGACCCTCAGGGGCGTCACATTAAGGCAGTAATCCTGGAAAGTGCTTTTGGAGCAGGAGTCCACAATGCTGTGGGAGAGCAGACCAATAATAGATCCATCTCTAGGGAGGCTGGAAGCAAAAACAGCACCATGGGTGAAGAAGTGGAGAAGGTTGAAGGCTCGAAAGACCCTGAAGGTGAAGAGTTGGAGGGAGTGAAAACCTTTGAAGGTGACACAGCTGAGACCCATGAGAAGGCTGAAGCTGCCATTGCTGAGACCCACGTGAAGACCGAGGGTGCAGAAGTGGAAGAAGCAACGGATGAAGTGAGGCCGGAAGCAGATACCTCCTTGAGTGATGGAAGCTCAGCCAATCCAGAGGATGGAAGAAGCGAGCTAAGGAGGATCAAGGAGACACTACAGTACAAGCCCATTTGAAGCAAGAGAAGCTTCGGAGACAGGCTGTTGGGATCAGAGTGGGTGTGTTGGAGAGAGAGTTGTCTGAGCTCAGAAGTCGCCTGGCAGAAAGCCAGTCGATGAATAAGGCAACTTTGGAGAAGATGGAACGGCAGATGTCCGTTCTGATAAAACGTCTCAAAGAGGTGGAAATCCGGAGAGAGACGATTCCGGAAACTGAGCAAGGCGATCATCTCTTTGCAGTAGAGAATGGTGAAAATCCCTTGTTTAAGTGCCTTGTTGAGGTGCCTGAAGACATGAGAGAAGAGTGTGCCAGAGAATCTGTGCTTGACAACGTTAAGAAGGCCATGGAAGCCTGTAAGGTGTACTGGTACCCAGAAGCTAAACAGCTGGTGGTTCTGTCCACATCCGAAGTCACGGTGAAGCGGGTGGATATCCTGAGGGACATGCACTTGAGGTGTGTTCGCATGAAGCGGTTGATCCGGTTGAAGAACAAAGAAGCTGATAGGCGGCTGGGGCATATGAGGAAAGTTCAAAGTCTACCATAAGAGGTTGTCCAGGTACCTAGTGCTCTGCTGAGAGAAGTCATAGGGAAAAACCGATGGCTCATGCAGGAAATGGTGGATAAGTCTGGAGTGACGAGAGTAAGAATTCCCAATAATAGTGAAGACAAGATACCCAGGGAAGTTGGTATGGTTCCGTTCCTCATGGTGGGGACAGTGGAGAGTCTTGGAAATATGCGGATTCTTCTCACGTATAAGGTGGCTCACCTCAAGGAAGTACAGCAGTTAAGGCTGGGAAGAGTGAAAATCGAGAGACAGCGTCGCTGTCAAAGATGGAAGCCATCTTTAAATCATGGTACCCAATGAAGTGGGGGTCTGTCCAGTAATAGACGGGCCACAGCAGAGGCTAGAGACAAATGGTGCAACAGGTCTCTAGGTGATGAAGAAAGACGCCAACTGAGAGTATTCTGAAAACGTCCTGAGGATAGTGGACATACTAGGTTGAGGGGTAGTGAATCCCCATTAAACCAATGCTGAGGGTCCTAGACAAGAGATCTAATAGTGGATGTGATGATACCGAGTCGGTCCTGACCGTAGATACAGAGGGAAGTGAATCACACTGCAGTATTGACCGCTGGGGGCGTGGGAGGTCTAACCAAGTTGCGACTTGGGATTGTGGGATGACAAAGTCTAATGCCTCATTTGTCACAAAAAGGAAGTTGGTGACAGTGTCGGACGGTAGCTCTCTAAGGAATCAGGTGACGGTGAGGGATCATGTTCCAGGAGCCAACGCTCATAGTAGATGGAGAAGGTCCCCTCGACTGGTAGCTCGAGACGACAGGGACGTCCTTTCTCGGGGCCCCGGATGATGGTCATGTGTTCATCCCCACTGGTTTGAACAGAGGGTGAGGGTATGTGAGGTACCAGGTAGGTATCGCACAGACAGAGGTCTGCTGCTATCTAAATCCAGGATAGTTGGCTGGGTCTTGTTGTCCCACAAACCTGTATAGCTGATTAGGGCTGGATTTAAGGGTTAACCAGAAAGTGATGGGTGGGTCTAGTTAACTATATATCTCCCAGGGGGTGTGTTGATGTAACATCAGAAAGGTCCTATATGCTTCCTGGTTGCACACATGGGGGGGAGATAGCCATGTGTGACCCTGGAGCTGGCTGGAGATTCTGAAAGTCCAGGAAGCTACTGAGGGTCTGGACTGGTGACAGGACCAATATGAAGCTCGTCTGGGAAACCTGAGAAACTGTTAATCAGGTAACCCAAAGCCTGGGGAATTGTGAACTAACGGGTGTCAGTTATTGAACTGTGCGGACATAACCATAAAGAGAATGGACCGTATGTCGGTTATGTGATGTATACATCGCCTACCATGGTTTGTGGTGGTATAATAAACCTGGAATGGACTTACGTGATTGAAGAGACTGTTGCTGTTTAAATATCGCCGCCAAGAGAGTGTACCCCAACCCGCTTAGTGATCGCTACGTCACACCCACCAAAGATCCATGGGGCAGCTGCCTTGTATTGTAATGGCACACAGGCTGCATAGGGTGTCATTCACACCATTACGTGAGATGCACCTCTATCCGTTTAGCAGCCTATTACCGACGGCCCTCCTATTATATCAGGCGGGCTGCCAATACCATATGTGCACCCCACATTACCCATGCAAATGGAGGACTACATAAGAACAGGTTTACTAGTCCTCTAGTGATAATCTCCTGCTGATAAGTGACTTTATCAAAATTACAGGAAGCAGTCCAGTGAGTGACACAGTGCTAGAATTAGGGTCTCTGTCTCTACATTATACTGCTCTCACATTAGGGGTTAAAAACTGGTGACAGATTCCCCATGAAGGACTATGCTCACATTGTGATTCCTGACTTAGTGCCCCACAATCATGATGCAAATATAGTTACCAAATTCAATATATGCATATCAACTAGGAATGTAATTAGGAATACTATCACTACTTCCATTTTGATGACATTTCATTTGAGAACCTAAGTGCATGCTGGAATACTCAAACGGGATGTCATCAGGGGGCCGAGGCTGCGGTCATTACCACAGTTGCTGTCCCCACCCTGCAGAAGTTTGTTTCAGGGGCTGAGCTAATATGAGCTCCCTTGTGACTGTGCGATATTCTTTTCAATGCATAATGACAGTGCACTCCCTCGCCAGCTCTAATGAGAAGTGACGAGTAGGCTAGAGAGTGCACTGGCAGCGTGCATTATAAGGAGAGAACACAGTGAGCAGAGACCAGCCCTGCCCCTGAAAGTGACATCTGTTTCAGGGATGGAGCTGGTCTCTTCTCTCCTAGCTCTCTGACTGTGCGCTTTCTTGCCATCTCTTCATTTCTCACGGCAAGGAAGGACACTGTAACTGTGCATTAAAAAGAATATTGCACAGTGACAAGGGAGGCCGTACTGAACACAAATTGGAATTGATAACCGATGCATGTTTAGTACAGCAGGAACTACTCCATCCATTGAAACTGGGATGATTGATGACGCTTTGTTTCAGGGTGGACATATGCTGTGGCAGTGACCACAATCTTTGCTCCATGATGATGTTCTCTTTGAGTATCCCAGCATGCATTTGGGATTCTCATACAATTGTCATCAAAACAGAAGTAGATAAAAATTATAAATAAATAAAGCAGTTAGATAGAGAGGGAACAGTAGCAACTTTTTAATTAAAGTATATTAGAAAAGTGATTACATTATTAAATTACATAGATAGAGATTTATGATTAAAATCAATGTTAGTTTCGGGCCATCCCTTTAACTTCGCACTACCATTGGCTTACAATTTTGCACCTATATTTTATTACAAATTGGCTAACAGCATTGTTGAGAACCTCAGCAATGGCTAGAAAGAGAGGGAATAATCACTCCTAATTTGTCATCTTGGAGTGCTATGTATTGATGTAATGTACGTAAGGCTTGTTTCACAATAGCGTTTAACCGACCTGCGCACGGCCGCCGCTAAGCTCCGCCCCCGGCTGCGCCTCCTCCCGGCTGCTCCGCCTATGGGCGCATGACGCTGCATGCGACCTGCGTACCCTATCTTTAGCATTGGGTACGCAGGCTGTGTGCAGGTATGCGTTTGCCGGTGCATGCGTCCTTTTGACAGTGCGCCGAGCGCACCAAAATGCAACCCTGTGCGTTGGGGGCAGGTCAGCGCACCGTCAAAAGGACGGATGCGCCGGCAAACGCATACCTGCGTACCCAATGCTAAAGATAGGGTACGCAGGTCACTTGCAGCGTCATGCGCCCATAGGCGGAGCGGCCTGGAGGAGGCTCAGCCGGGGGCGGAGCTTAGCGACGGCCGTCCGCAGACCAAAGGTCAAACGCTAGTGTGAAACTAGCCTAAGAGAAAAGAGCCAACAACCCTGCAGAGCGGTTGTACCCATTCATTTCCATGATCAATGAGGGTCTTAGCACCCAGTCCATTACATTAATACCTGTAACATTACATGTCTGATATGTCATCATGATGTCAGGACTCAGAAGTGTGATGAAAGGATGACCCTTTAATAAAGAAAATATTTTCCAAAAGAAGTATCTATTATTACTAATAATAATAATAATAATAATAATAACAATAAGTAAAAAGGAAAAAAAACATTGGCAAACTAGTTTGACCACTTAGACGTCACATGTCATCACATTTTCCTGTTTTGGTGCCTGTGAATGCATATATCTATTGATTCTGAAGGGATTATTTTTAACTTGCCTACACTTTGTGGGGAAAGCGCTTTTATGTGATGACAGGGCTGGCTGGCTGCTTTGGTTAACCACAGGATATTTTTCTCTGCCCTTTTTGGTCCATCTGTCTTTTTCTTCTCTTAAACTTGGCATTCCACCTGCTAAGCCATCATCCCTGACTTATCACAAGGTTGCATTCTCGGCAATCTTCTGTGTCTTGGAATGTCCCTGCATCTTTGCATGAGATTCCGCCTTTAGCTGGGGGCTTGTGCTCCAGCAGCTGCTGCTGTCTCAGCTTTGCCAGCTCAGTCTTAGCGGCTCTTCCGGATTGAATGGCATTGTAATGGTTTTAAAAACAGTTGATAAGTGACCTGATGTCAAGATCAATCAGAAATGCCATTTTTAATTCTCACTTTCCGTTCTGTAAATCGTGCCCATAATAAATATAATCCCACTAACACTTGTACAGACTTGAACACAACTAAGTCATTTCTGTTAAAGGACAGGTGTCGGCCTAGAAAGATGTAAAGGTGCCTGTCTTTATGCTGAAGTCCTTGATTGCTGTTTATAGTCCTTGTAGAGTCATAAAAGCAAATCTCCGTGATTCCAGTATGTGCATCACCTCCATTACTTCCCAACGTCACATACTACCATCACATCATGCATGTATCTAGCAACACCGTCTGCTACGCGTATTAATGTGTGGGGTATTTCATTGCCTTTTATTAAGCAGACTTGTATTGTTTTATGGTTTGTAGATATTTACATGTCCTGTAACAACAATGTACAGATTACAATGACACCTTGTTTCACTGTAGCCGTTAAACTGGGTGGGGTAGAATAAGTATGGGCCTCTGTAGATGCTTTTATGGTTAGACATAAGTTAGAGCTATTCCAGGACGGCAATAAATCTGCATGTACAGTAAATGGAATATGTTCAGTCCTTCCAGTCTTCAGCACATAATACATTGCTAAAAGTACAATGAGGAGTCTGATGATGCAGGACACATTGCATCTATCCATATACAAGAGATGTTACACGGCATAAAAGGCAGACTTAGTCCATCGCTGTCTTTTTGTGACTCAAAGAATTATGACGGCTGCCCGCATAATGGTACATTCATACAAACATTTATTTTAGTTTGTGTGCTGTCCATGTGCAATACATACAGCATCCTTTTCTGAAAGATTCATTGCAATTATTAAAGGGAGCCCATCATGTAAAAATATGCTATAAACCTATAGATATGGGGGTTAATCTGCAGTTTAATAAAGTCCTGAAGTTACCCTGTGCCCAAACTGAGAGCCCAGCTGCCAGGAGGAAATTAAATTTATTCCTCCCAAAAGTCACGAGCTTTCAGTCACAGGGGTGCAGCCGGCGCAACTCCAATCACAGCTCAGTGAGGTGGCTGTGACCATACCCCAGCACTGACCGACAGCTGGTTCTAATGCTGAGCTGGCTGTCAGTTACTGCCAGGGACTCTGTTACAGCCACCACTCACTATGCACTGAGCGGTGACTGAAGCTGAGCCGGCGCCACTCCTGTGACTGAAAGCCCGAGACTTCCGGGAGGAATAAAGTTAATTTTCTACCAACAGCAGGGCTCTCAGTTTGAGCGATGGGCAGCTTCAGAATGCTATTAAACTACAGATTAACCCCCATATCTACAGGTTAACAGCGTTCTTATACATGACAGATTTCCTTTAACATAGGTAATTGTATTTAAAAATTTAAATAATTTTTGAAATTATTGATGTATAAAAACGAATGTCATAAGGATGTCAAAAATGGACAAGGAGAAAATCATGCGTTTTTCTGGATCAACTTATATGCTCGTATGAACTTAGCCCAAGGGCTCGTGCACTGTTTTTCTTGTGCAAATGCTATCCGTTTTTTTTTTTTTCATGGGTAGTACTAGTACATATAATAGTAAATGGGACCATTCACGTGTTCGTGTTTTTTCATGGCATGAAAAATTGTGGAGATATGTCTGGTCCTGATACGAGGGTTGGATCATGAATGGGCAATGAAAGTATATGGGTCCATGAAAAAAATTGGACAGCATTCGGATGCTGTTTGTGTGCTGTATGTTTTTTCATGGATTTCTGGATAGTAATAGAGAACTTTTTTTCTCATCCTAGAAAAACTGATGTAACTAAGACCAAACTGATGATAGAGAGAGACTATTACACTGACCAAACCTTAATGAAACGCTCATAAACAAATAATCACTAGTGAAACTTGCATTTATTTTCTTGAATGAGAAAATCACTGGTGTGTGTATGAGCCCTAAGGTCTCATTCAGACATTTATTGTTCATGTACGAGGGTGTGCTACACATGTTCCCTTTTTAGGACTTATTCACAAGTCAGTATTTGGTCAGTATTTTGCATCAGTGTTTGGATGCCAAAACCAGGAGTGGAACTTACAGAGAAAACCTATAACTGAGGGATTGACACCTGTTATGTGTTTTGGAGACACTCCTGGTTTTGGCATACAAATACTGATGACAGGGCCTGCATCACCACCTTCCAGGTCCCTGAATGAATGAGGGGGCCCACTTGCCATCGGGGACACCAGAACTTTATGAGGCCTGTGAGTCAGGGTAGCTTGGCACAAGCCCTTCCCAAAAACTCCCCTCTTCCCGTTTCCCTCTGCTCCGGTCCCTTAAGCGTTTTCTGACTTTCTGTAACGTCTCAGGGCAGAGGGCGTAATGATAACACTACAGCCCCAACCCTCTGTGCTGAGAAGTGCAGAGAGTCAGAAGACGCTGAGGAGACTGGAGCAACGGGGAACAGGGAGAGGTGAGTATTTGTTTATTTTTAATTTTTTATGTATGGAGCATTATATAGGGCCCATTATACTTTATAGAGCAATACATGGGGCTATTATTCTTTATGGAGCAGTATATGGGGCCATTGTACTGGATGGAGCATTATATAGTGTCCATTATACTGTATGGAAAAATATATTGCGCCATTATTCTGAATGGAGCAATATATGGGGCCATAATACTATATGAAGCATTATATAGGACCCATAATACTGTATGGAACAATATATGGGGCCATTTATTTATGGAGCACTATATGGGGCCAGTTATACTGTATGGAGCAATATATGGGGCCATTACATTGTATGGAGCCTATTATTCTGTATGGAGCATTATGTGGGGCCCATAATACTGTATGGAGGACTATGTGGTGCCCATAATATTGTATGGAGGACTATGTGGTGCCCATAATACTGTATGGAGGTCTATGTGGTGCCAATAATATTGTATGGAGGGTTATGTGGTGCCCATAATACTGTATGGAGCACTATGTGGTGCCAATAATACTGTATGGAGGACTATACTATCCAATCTAAAATGAAAAGTCTGCAGTCATTCTGTGTGACTGCAGACTTTTGAATCCCCCCCCCCTGTGAGCTGTGAGGATTAGCCGGTTTCTGACCCATTGTAGAATTTACAATCGATATCACTCATGTAATGTAAGAAGTGAAGTATTTGGCATTGTACTATTACTATATTTCTCTGCCGCATCTGTGTATCATGAATTGTGGTATGCGTTAAAGGAGCCCACTGAGACTCTGCCCGTAGCCGGTCCTGACTGATGAAAGACTGGTCAAAAAAAATTATGTGTGAACAAAACCTTAATCTAAGGGGCTGTTTAAATTTCTACCTTTCTGCAGATGGAAAGGGAGACTTGTCCATTTTTAATCAGAATCATTTACACTGCAAGATATTCATGCATGAAAAATATTAAAAACACTCGTTTCATTATTATCTTGGAGTGTAAACCAGCTCAACAAGCTCAATGCTCATTCTTCAGTTGAAATGATCTTTTGTGCAGCAAAAAAATCATGATTCTTGGCAACACATTGACCTGTGTAAACAGGACTCATACTGCCAAGATCGGCAAAAGCTTACCTATCGGTGGTTAAATCGTGCCACTTGTCGGTCCAAGTAAATAAAGACCTTTAGAGTCCTGGTAAAAAACAGATAGAACATAGATGCTATTTTTACTGTTTAATGGGCAGGGGAAGTTTGGAAAAGGTTTTTTTTGCATACCACGCTGATGGTAAAGATGGACACATGCACAAAAACAGATGAAAACCACATCTAGCACACCGATGGAAATGTCCTGGTGTCCTGTCTGTATACTCTCTTCTGCTTCCTCCCTTAGTTAGAAAAAAAAGTTTCTCCATTTTCTCCATCCAGTCTGTAAAAATGAAAACTGGATGTCATCTGACGAAGGTAGTCCCGAAACGTGCGTTGGGGCGGGCACACACACCTCTCTGGACGGCACTGTGGAGCTGGGCACTGGCTGTGCAGTATTAAAGGTATATTACATTTCATCTATGTTCATTATGAGCTAATGTCTTATAGCAGCCTTGCGTGCCTATACCTATCACACAGTACCCACCTTGATATGATGATGAGTTCAGTTACATACTAATGTATATTAATTTCCACATGTTAGCAGCTCCTGTCAGGTGTTGTGTGCCCCTTATCATACAGCAGCACAATAGTTAATAATTTCACCTTATTGTAGTTCCCTTCTCTTTCCCTTCTCCATAATGTTATTTTAACTAATAAAGTTTATATTTAATGATATTTTGGACTGGTACATCCTATTTGTTGCCTTAGGCTGGAGTC
>VIAB01000990.1:127405-138370 GCA_009801035.1 Oophaga pumilio
AGCTTCTGATTTCTCCTACTCCTGCACTGATTAGAAGCACTTCATATAAACGGTGCAGTTTTCTTTTAGCAGTGCAGGGGTTGATCTGTTCAGTTGAGATCTCTTGGAAACTCTCCTGCATTAAGGTTCTCAGTTCACTCTCCTATATATCCTGGGCCCTGGCAAGCAGGTATTGCCAGAGTTAGCTTCATGTTGCATGGTGTAGTAGATGGTGGTTTGTTGTTGTTGTTGTTGTTGTTGTTGTTTGAAAAGGCGTTTGGTGGATTTATCTCGGACTGTTGCTAGGTTTTGGTTGTGTGCTAATTTCCTTCCTTCTCTTACTTTGGGTTGACCCCATCCTCCACTCCCTGGCGCATTCCTCTTTTGTCTGTGAGTATATTTGTATGATTGGTATTTTTCTTTATCCCTGTTTGTATTACCTTGTTAGTCTGGTTGGTGTATTACTGTACACTACTACTACCCTCTTCGCGGGGTGGGGGAAGAGTACAGACTGAGGGTGGATTCAGGAACTAAGGCAAAGTATGCAGCCTCAGCATCTTCACCATCAGAAGTAATCAGGGGAACAGGCCGCGCTAGGGTGCCCATAGCGTTAGGGACAGGGAAGGAGCCCCTGGTCCCGGGACACCAGACAACTGTCATGACATAACCAATGAGTTGTGCCGATGTTCTAATATGTACCCATTAGAAAGTAACTAGTTTTAATTTGTGTTTCATAAATCAATAGTGCACATGAAAATAAGAAACGTTGTAATACATCTTATCAAAAAAACTAGCTTCTCTCTCTGACGAAATTGATCAGACATTATCAAAATGATCACTGAATGCAGATTTTACCTCAGAATTGAAGACCGACTCTCCCATTACTGAGATTTCCTATGACATTAATGCCAGAGTATTTTTTTTTCTTATCCAATATTTCTCATGGGTAAGTAAAATTTTTTTTTTGTCAAGTTTGTGGACAACTACATATCACTGGTCTTTGTGTTGTTTCTGCTTGTGCAAATGAATTAATAATGATTTCTAGTCTATTTATGCATGTGGTATTGCCATTCCGACTCCTGGAGATGATGAGTGTCCATATTGTGATCAATTATCTTCCTTATACCAGTAAGAGTAATGTCTAATATTTCTGAACGATCTTTCCTAGAACTGACTGGGAACACAACCACTTATTACCCATGTCTGACAGAACAGTAACTGTCTGTCACTTGCGTGGCCACAGAAATGGTATATGTCTGAAGAGCTTGTTGTGAGCCGATGGATAGCGTTGTATGATGATGATGATGGATTATCTCAGACTCCAACTTTTTCATTAATAATTACTGGGTATATATTTGGTTTAGCTGAAATGTGCAGCAGAACAGTCATAGGGTTCAGTAAGGAAAATCGCAGCACAGACCCCTGTACCTGGACAAAAAGGCCAAGGACTTGTTTATCCGCTTTCCCTGCTTTGATATAGGGTGATAGAATGCCCCTTGTGCCAACTGCCCTGCTCTTGTTTGCGAAGGTGCAAGCAGGTTGAAGCTGATCAAAGCTTTTCCCCCTCTCCGCAGCAGTAGAACTTATGTCCGTCATTTTTTACCTTACCAGTTCCTTTGCTGCATGCTAGAGATGGCCATGCACAATGGCTTCTTTTTTTCTATTTAATGCATTGAGGTTTCTATTAATTTCAAGCACATTTTCATTGGCGATATGTCCTCTTGTAGTATTATATAACCATATGCATTTGGAACCTGTGGGGCTGGTATTGCTACAAGATGTTAGGCTTTAAACATCAGAGTTTCTACCGGCAAAAAAATCCCTAGTCTACCAATATATTTTATTTTTTTGTGTGTTTTTGTAATATTGACTTCATTCTCACAAATCCAATAGTGTAAAAATGTCTTTCCCAATTATTGCTTACATTTACAGACCATTTACCTTGCAGTCACATCTGTCCACTGGAAGCTATTAGAAGTCCACTGGCATCACATCTTACACACCAGGGTCCTACCTGGGGGGGGGTCTAGGTGCAGAATAACTGGCCGAATCTTTTCTGCATCTTGGTACCCTTCCCCCTCTAGCGAGATGCTCCATAATGCCGCTGTCACTACCAGCATTCTTCTGACACATAACGCAAAACTGCATCCTTGTAACGTGGAATACTTTGACAGCGACATCCGCTGCATCTATTGCTGTTAATGAAGTTAAAGAAAAATTCTGTTAATTCAACATTAGTAGGACAAATGCCTGTTAATCCCCAAAAAATAATAATGAATGATTACAGATTAGTCCTGTGTTGTGGTTTCCCTTCTGACATGTATTGCAGCGGCGCTGCAGGTGACATGAACTCTCCGCCACGGATTACAACTTGCCCCCAGGTGTCCCAGTAAAAGAGAACTCTGTGATCAGCCTCAGAAGTGTCCTTTCTATAAGAAGTTCCACCTTCTCCCCACTGAGAAAAAGTGTGCTAATGCTTCACCTCGGGCTACCGACTAACAGCCGTGGTGCAGTGCCAACTGCTGGTGACTGGTCATCAAAGTATGATAGGGGAACAATTTTTATATATAGGGGAGCATTGGGAGTCCAATGTAATAACGTCATGTTGTTAAGACAATACCCGGTAAGTACTTCGCTCGCGTAGGGATTTATGAAAGCGCATGCACTAAATGGCTACAACTCGTGAGCCAAAATGAGTTACCTAGTATTCAGTAAAGCCTCTTTACATCAGATGTGCCCAACTGTCTAATGTGGGGGCCTCTCAACTGTCCCCTGACAGCTTGTGTTGGGGGACAGAAGGATTCCTCATATCCTTTTGTACCCCTGTGTACTGGAGTGTTGGTGGAGATGGATGGCTACCAGTTGAGCTTATGTTCAACCAACAGATATCTAGAGTGTTTGGGGGGGGGAAGAAGGATTTTTAGTGAGAGACCTGTCAATCCCCTGGAATGGTGCTGGGAATAGCCAGCCGGGACAAAGCTGAACTAGTGAAGTGTACCTCAGGAGTATCTTTAAAGTATATTTTCTCTGAATTGGCACAGAGCTTCATAGAAGTGTACCAGGCTGCAATCTTGCGAGGCTCGGATTCATGCTACCCATGGTTTGGGTAGTATGAATCGGGTGACAGGTTATCATTAGGCCTTAAGCCCCACTCCCTCAGATCAGCAGGAAATTAACCTTTATGTTCTCTGCAAGATTTTTAAAATCAATTTTTTTTTGTTAAAGGAAAATGTCAAATCCTGAATATTGGGCTAGTTTTTCCCCTGTTAATAAATTAATTTGTAATCTAGGTTTAGCACTCCTTTCAATGCAGCTCTTTACATAAAGTGGATGTCCAATCATTACTTAAAATATGTTTAGCAGTACCTAGAAATGGTGCATATTTACCTAATATTTCATCACAGCTTGCTCATTGGCTGTTTTTCATAGTTGAGATTTATTGGGACAGAACTGTGATCTGTGACTAGAGTTTAGTTACCGCTCCTCAGTAGTCTGAGACACCTCCTGCGTCATCATTATCTCAGGTTGAATCTTTCTCCTGCCCCTCTCTGCCTCTGCTGATTCGTCAGGAAGTCATGTGCATGGAGACCCGATAGCTTAATGATAATTAGCCTAAATTTGTTCGTTTGTGCTTGAAGTTGAATTTCCTGAAAGTCCAACCTTTTCTTCTCTATTCTCAGAGGCAGCAAAAGTAAATTGTAAAGAAAAAACACCTGGTGACTGAATATATTCCTGCTGGTGTGACTGGTAGTGCTGCATTTTTGGGATACTTTTTGGGATAGCACTATCTTCTAGAGCGTATTCTAGGTGATTTTGACTGACCAAGCATCCCTGGCAGACACAGACAGAAGAGGCCCCTGTATTGACTCTTCAAGGCAGTATGAGTCTCTAAATCCCTTAGGTAACTGTATGATTGTTGTACTCACATGCCAGGCATCCTCAGATAGTGCTAACTCAGCCAGCACTGACTCGTAATAAGAGTCCAGGAGAAACATAGTTGATATTCTCTGAAATCTTGTATTAAGTACAATGCAGCAGGTGGAAAAAGTAATCCCAGAGAAGTATACATGTGCATCCAAAGATGGCTACAGCAAACTGATAATGAAGAAGGGAGGAGCAAGGGCTAACATCATCAACTACAAAAGGGAAGAAGGGACAAACTTCAGAGGGTTGAGCTTCTCCCTAGCAACAACAGAATGCAATGCATAACATAGAAATATGTTGTGAATGCTATGGATTCTGAGTTGGGGCTCCCTCTGGTGGCTGTTGATATTAATGAAGCGGTCTTGACTGACCTAGGCCCTTCAGCTGAGGATCCAGCTTCGGACGATCTGGGAGTGATGATTGGGTAGATTTAAGGGAGTAACTTTCCCATGATCCTCAACGGTGATTAGTTTTCTCTTCCTGGTCCAGTTTGGAAATCAGCTTGTTGCGTGCTCCTGCAACTTTCAGATAAGCTATTTTCTGCTCGTTTCTTTGTTTTGCTTTCTTTTGTTTTTCTGCCTTCTTAGGTCAGCTGGGTCCCCCTGCTGGGGCCTGCGCTGGTCTCTGTTTCTCAGTTATCTCTGTTCATTTGTTCAGTCCATGCTATTTCAGTGGCTGCTGGGTAGCTACCTGTTCACACCAGAGGTCTGATATAGCTGGAGAAATCGTTTGGTCTCAGGGTTTTTTTGGAATCAGAAGTGTTGGAATTTTTCATAGGGTTTTGTTGGATTGCAGAAAGTGTTCTTTTCTGTCTTTTCTAGACATTTTTGGACCCCAGCGTTTGCTCACTCTATTTTCTGCCTGCGTTTGTATTTCATCTTGTCTCACCACCAATATACTGTATGTATGGGGGCTTCCTATTTCTTTGGGGCGCTTCTCCGGGGCAGTTAGCTTTCCCCTTTCTATCTTTAGGCTTAGCTAACTCTCCGGCTGTGTCGAGGCGTCTAGGTCAACGTAGGTACGTCCCACAGCTGCTTCTAGTTGTACGGTTAGTTTAGGGGTCTGCAATCCATTAGTTACCAACCTCTCTGGGTGACTGGCTGCCTTGGCTGTTTTTGTTACTGTCCTCCTCGGCTACCATATCATAACAGAAATACATAATTAGTTGTTCCCATTCATGGGACACAATACCCTGTGCAAGAACAGTTTATGGACCATTTGCCACCCGGTAGCTCATCATAACGCACAATTCCACCTGTTTTGGAGGTAGATATCGCCCTCTTACCTCTTGGACCCCTGTGCGGTTGCACAGGTTGCACCAACTGTCTGTCCACTAATGTCAAGTGTTGCATTTAGTGTAGTGTGGAGTTTGGGGTTATTTAAATGCGCTTCACTGCTCTCAATTTAAGGGACCATTTTGCCACTTTAGTTTTAGCATGAGCTTGACTTTATCAGGGCATCGATAGGGTCGGTGTTCTTGACCATTTCCTCACTATTGATTCTCGGAGAACTGGTTCATAAACCTGGCAAATCAATTCAACCATTTCCATCGAAGGTTGCTTTTATCTGGTGGGTGCAAATAAGTGCAGGATCTCCTGCTACTAGTAATGCGTGCACGCGGAGTTAATGAATTATGCATAGGTAGGTTAAAGTGACAAATACGTTTCATGATTAAGCAGGAATAGAAGAAGAGAATTTTTTTAAAAAAAAGCTGCGTGGCAACAGAGTTTATAACCCAGAGAGAACATCAATTGATGCAACCGTCTGAACCTGATCTCAAGCACGAATCTTTGTATTATCTAAAAAGGTTTTCACTTATTAAAATTTAATTTGCTCCCGGGCTTTGCTTCAGTCGTACGGTCCTAGCAAATGGCTATAATTAGATTATGAGGCTTCTAAGCGCTGGTGACAGTATCAGAGCCTCAGTGAGCATGTGCTAATCTCCACCATGGATCTGTCCCCCATTGGCTGCTCATGTTGCTGCTTACCTCCTTCCATAGGTTTCCGCTGGAATCTTTGTGTGCTGCATTAGAAGCACAGAGGTATTGTGTCCTCGCAGTAAGTGGGAAAGGAGCTCGGAGCAAAGGATAAAGAGACCCAGCAGCCAGAGGCACCCCTCTCCCTTGGAGGATCATACTTGACTGCAAGCAGAGGTCAAACAAAAGGGTACATCGGCCCTTTCTACCCACTCTCTAGGATACAGCCATGCATGAAATGAATGGTCTTGATCATGTAATGTGTTTAATGTGCTGTGCTCTTCTATTAATGTGATTTATACCGTGTGCCGGCAGGGTAGTCGCTGTGTGAGGCTGTGTCCGACGCTTTTCTTGGTTTTTCTCTGCTGTCTCGTTCTTTAAAAGTAAATTGTGTTTTCCGTTGGATGAAATGATGTTGGATTCACGAACACTACATCCTAATTACCGTGGCATAGAATTCCATGAAGTATGGGAGTAGGTTTTTACTTAGTGCGTGTAGACTTGAACGCACTCCAAACTTTATGATCTGGTACGTCAGCTCATCTCTTCCAGCTTAGGCTTTTGTTGTCTGCTTTATATATCATGCTGCTGTATATAGTGCAAGGGGACATCTCCTTCTGTATATACCGTATTCTGTACCATAATGTAAGGTAGCCGTAGACATAATAACTTTCATTAATGACCGTTCATAAAAGGTCTTTAATTCAATAATCGATCATTTCATTAGAATAAATGCATCAAATCGCATCAATTACTGACAGATAAGCAAAATTGTGGAAAAACAAAAGATGTATATGGATCACCCGCCAGGGCAGTGGGATACTCGGTACCGGGCCGGTGTATTGAAGGGATGTGTCACAGCGGCAGTGACCCGGTCTGTAGCCCTAGGTGTCCAATAAAAGGGTAATATTTACAGGGGATGTTTAGAGTTTGTAGTAAGGTATTTGTGACGCCACTTGTGGTACCTGGTCAGAGATGACCAGCGCTGCAGTGCAGATCCTCTGAGACTGATGGTGTGATGCAGCAGAGTTGGAATATCTTCCCACAGGTGAAGCTGGTGGTCTCAGGGCAGGTAGATGTTGTACTATTAGAGTAATGGTACTGAGAGATGTAGCTCAGTGTAGTAGGTGACGCAGGAAGAAACTGAGAAACAATCAGTGAGTTGCAGTTTCCAAACCTTTACTTACAGTTTTGCAGGCAAAGTATCCAGGGCATTGAATACAGGTAGTGCTGGAGTAGGTCGGCCTGAAAGCAGTTTAGGATCCCCTTACTACAGGTGGGATTTGAGGTCTCCTTCCTAGCGCTGCTCTCTGAGGCACTGGCTGCTATAAGCTCCGTCCAAGTAACTCTTTCTCTCTCTCTCTTATTTAAGTTGAACTTCACTCTCATAACAGGCAGCTGTAATCTATTTCAGGAATCACTCTCTCTTTGGAGTCTCCGGCTCACATGTGCTGTGCTTTGAAGAAGAGTCTTAACTGAGACAGAGAACCTGCCGTCCTCTGCCCTCTGGATTCTGCTGCTGGGACTTTACTTCACCCTCTCAGCCTCGGACTCCGGGGGTCCTGTCTCTGGCGCTCAGACCTGGGGATGAGCTCTGTATAGCTCCTACGTCCCCAGCTTGTCTCCACACGTCTGTCCTCTCTCGTCCCTCCAGCTACACTACTAACTCTTCCCCCAGCCAGAATATTCCAGAGAAGCTCTCCTGAAAATCAGGTGTTAGAGCTCCTCCTTCTGGTCTGGAGTAAGAAAAGATGTTGCATGCTGTGTTACCTGCTAAGGGATCTTTCTTTGCTTTCAGGCATGACATCACCCTCCCCTGGAGGAAAGCAAGGTCACTGTGGCAATCAAACTCCTGGGGTGCCACATATACTTATTAGTGATGAGGAGCGAACGTGCTGGGATAAGGTGTTATCAGAGTATGTTCAGGTGCTATCCGAATGTCTACGGCGTGGTCGAATAATATTTTTGAGACCCCGTGGCTGCATGTCTCGCGGCTGTTAGACAGCATCAACACATGCAGGGATTGTCTAACATCCACGAGACATGCAGCCACGGGGTTTCGAACATTTTATTCGAGCACGCCGAAGACACTCCGTTAACACCCGAGCATGGTCTGATAACGCCTTACCCAGCACGTTCACTCATCAGCATTTAAAAAAAAAAATTGTGATAGGTTATGAGCTCTACCCCTATTTCTCTTACAAAAATTAGCCACTGTATGGTCCATAAGCGAGACTGGACTTTTATCAAGTATGACCATGGTTTGATTACTACTCCTGACTTAAAATTTTCATTGAGGCCCATTGAATATAGTACAAACCTAGACTAAAGTTGTAGTTCATTGATCAGATATTGATTGGTGTAAGAGGAAGTGCAGAAGTCCGTAGATTCTCTCATCTGAGGGTATAGGAAAGATAATTCAAATGCCACTGTGATCGGAGTGTGATCATTATTTGATCCAAGTCTCTCAGAAGAGAAGATGGAGAGAAAGAAATTCTCCATCTTCTCCATTGTGTCAGTCCATGGAAATCATAATTTGCATGGCCGAGGGTGATCCGATCGAATCAAACTCTTGTAGGCAGCAATTATTTTTTTCATTTTTTTACCTTGAGGAAAAAATCAGACATATGCACCACCCACAGACGAACATTGGTCTGGGTGTGATCAGATGTTTTGCCGGAGCGCATTCGGACCTTTAATGTGCAGTCTGCACGAGCCCTAATGCAGGATCATTTAAAAAAAAACAACTTTTATCTATGTGACAAGCCTGACACAAACTTCCAAGGTTTGCCGCTATCCATAAGTAGTGGCTGTTTACATCAGTTTATGACCATAATGCATCATTAATGACCAACCAAGGATGATATTCTTACAATTAGTTGCTGTATTACATACTGGTTTTTTTTTTGTTTTTTTTTGCTGATTTGGTTGAAGGCCTTTTCCGGTGTCACATAATGAAGGCAGACCTTCTGAATCTCTCTGCGCAGTCACTAGGTCACACATCTGGCTCGCTGCCACAATGTGTCTGGAGTGTTAGTTGGTTTTGTCTAGATAAAAATAAGACAAATGACGGCATTATCCATGTCTGAAGTGAGACGTGTGATGATGCTGCACATACATTCGGCCTCCTGCACTGTTCATGTGTGTTATCAGACGTGTATATGGTCATAGTTACTATATTCCTTTACTGGTTTAAGAAGAATAGACATTGTAAGTCTGATAATCCGGCACGGTTGTGACAGCCAAGGATAATTAGTAATGGTGGAACATGGCGAGTAAAGGGTATGCCACACTAAACGAGATTGCTAACGAGATCGCTAATGCGCCACAGATTTAAGACGCAGTAGCGATCTCGTTAGCGACTTAGCTGTGTGTGACATGTAGCAGCGATGTGGCCCCCACTGAGATGTCGTTGATCGCTTATGAACGTTCTGAGCCGTTTTTTGGTTGTTGGTGTCCCGCTGGTGAGCCTGAATCGCTGAGTGTGACACCCTTTATGATCGACTTCACCAGTGTCGTAGGTGGGACTAGATTTTCCCAACGACCGCAGAGCTCGTTATACAGATCGCTGATGAGATGTGTTTGAAAGCTAACTAGGGACCACGTAGGGATCGCACCAGCGATCTCGCCAGGTCGTGTCGTTGTCGTGATCGCTGGTGCGATCGCTAAAGGTACTGCCACACTAAGCAATCACACTAGCGATCACGATAACGACGCAAGCTAACGAGATTGTTGGTGTGATCGCTTTAAGGTCGCTAGTAGCTGCCAAACAGGAGATCTCATAAACGACACATCAGCGGTCAGCGATCTGTTTAACGACTTTGGCGGTCGTTAGGATCTGTCATTAGCATGTACTGAGCGCAACCTTTCCCACGCCCCCCAGCACAGATTGGTGGTCACTGTATATGTTTTATAATTATATATGTGTTATAATTTATGTTTTGACCGCGTCATGAAAGACGACGTATAGCGCTCCCTTTCATTGTTCTCGAGCGCTTCTGATTCATAGGAATTTCCAGCATCGCTCCTGCGTCCTGCTAGCCTGCTTTGCATCTACTGCGATCCACTCTGTGACGCAAAAGAAAACCTAGTCCCACCTGCCTGCTTCTACAGCTACTGCGATCCACTCTGTGACGCTAAAAAAAACCTAGTCCCACCTGCCTGCTTCTACAGCTACTGCGATCCAGTCTGTGACGCTAAAAAAAACCTAGTCCCGCCTGCGCCGCTGTCATATGCGTCACCAACGAGGTCGCTCGTCGTTCGCAAAAGGTGTCAAACACAGCGATATAGGCTCACCAGCGGGACGCCAACGATCAAAAAACGGTCCAGAACGATCAGCGACATCACAGCAGGGGCCACATCGTTGCTACATGCCACACACAACGACGTCGCTAACGAGATCGCTAAATAGTGACGTAGTAGCGATGTCGTTAGCGATCTCGCTTAGTGTGGCATACCCTTAAGTGTGACAGTGCCTTAACTGGAAGCATCAGTCACTCTGCAATGGTTCACAAGCACAGAGTCTGAAATGACTACATGGAAAAGATCCTAGATAAGTATTTAAGTGGTCTCTGTGCTGCCAGACAACTTGATCTCATTTGATAATGTGCTAAATGGGCAATCTGCAAATCACTTTATTTGTCCACTGCCTGTTGTCAAGTATAATCTGCTTCTAGTAGCAGACGAGACAGATTACAGGAAGTGGAGGGGCGATGTCTGTGTGTATGAGCACAACAGAGAGGCTTTCAGTGCAGGGCACTGGCCAATGGCAGTAAGCAATGCATGCTGGGAAGGGGATAGTAAGTTGCAGAACATGAGAATCGGGACAGTGTCTGGGCATATTAGACAAGTACTCCAATGCCCCACAAGCAGTTTTATCTTTTTTTGATGGATGGAGCTAAAGACCCCTTTTTTATTCTGATTTGTGTGAAATGACAAGTTTACTTTAAAGGATCCTTTTTTTATGGCTTTTTGTATAACTGTCTTTGCTGTCTTATAGTTTGCACTGATTATGGTGGTTAGATAAACTTCTTCTAGCCATCTCTCCCGCGTAGCCGCCTCTCCCTCGTGGCCGCCTCTCCCTCGT
>VIAB01000990.1:138922-154811 GCA_009801035.1 Oophaga pumilio
TAGCCGTCTTTCCCGCATAGCCGCCTCTCCAAGCTTCCTTTTTGTTGTATTTCCCTAGACTTTGCATATGGCATTAAGACTAATGCCGTATTACTGAACTTTCCAGAGCAGTGGTATCGGTGTACTTCGTAGTTTGGTGGGGTTGAGTGTTTACTAATTTTAGAAATATGTTGCTTTGTTGTACTGATGAGTTGGACATACAGTAGTTTTCAGGGTTCGGAATTCTACAGGCTTCAGAGCTGAGATCTCTCATTTTTATTCTTTGAATGAACTTTCTACCAATCACTGTTTTCTGCATCAGATTACTAATTTGCTCCACATTAGGCTTTGTCCACTGCTATATTTGTCCTGTAAAATGACAGAGCTATGTAACCGTTAAGTTTACATTATGGTATCAAAGTTCAATTTCTTTTTTCTTTTCCTGAACAGAAAAACTGAATTTTACAGTGCAAATGTCAACATGGCCATATGTGGGCTTAGAAAAACTGTTAACAATATTGTAGACAGACATGTCCACCTTTCCTAGAACAAACAGCAGAACTGTGAATGCAGCTCTGGGCTATGAGGAAGGCTGTGCTTAATGGGAATTTGTCACCATGGTTTTGCTATGTAATCTGAGAGCTGATTGATGCAGGAACGGAGACCGTGATTCCAGTGATAGCACTTGTATGCGGTCAAATTGAAACAATCACGGTTTTCTCTGGTGCAGATCTATCAGTGCTCAGAATGCTGAGCGCCGTATTACACTATCCACACCATTGATTTCTATGTACATTGACAGAAAACTGTTAATCCGTGATGGGTGCAGGTTTAGACAAAGTAGGAGGACGACATGGCACGAGATACCTAGTCCTCCAATGATCTCCTGCTGATAAAATACTGATTATATAGCAAAAACCTGCTGACAGACTCCCTTTAAGGCTACATTCCCACATTTGTCATGTGCATGCGCATATGCTCTTGTATTTTCAGACAGAACATGGACTCCTAGTTTCATTGATCCATATGCACATCCATTTTACTAATTGATCCGTGTGCCTAGCCTTTTAGTCAGGTCCTATTCTCATCCGTTTTGCAGATCAGACTCAGTCTGAGGAGCCATTATAAACCAAAGTAAAAAGTATGATTTTCATTTTTCATCACTGACACATTGCGAAGCATCAATGGATAAAATAAGTTGCCTTCCTTCTTAAAAACGGATGAGAAAAACGAATGCACCATAGATTTAATATAAATGACACGAGAGGAAAATGTCTGTTTTACAGTGGCTTGTGAAAGTATTTGCCACCTCACAACCTGGAATTTCACTTTTTTTTTTTTTTTGAGGGTTTCCATCAGTTCATGTAAAGAACACATGACTACAACTGTGAACATTTGGTTTTCTTTTGATTGTGAAGCAAACATCAAATAGGACAAAATGACTGAAGACTTCAGTGTACATAACTATTCACCACTCTAAAGTCAGTACTTTGTAGAGCCTCCTTTTACAATTGCAAGTTGCTCTGGATAAGTCTATGAGCTTTTCACTTCTTGCCACTGGGATTTGTTCCTATTCCTCAAGGCAAAACAGCTCCAGCTCCTCCAAGTTAGATGGTTTCCTCTGGTGAACAGCAATCTTCAAGTCTGACCACAGATTCTTAATTGGATTAAGGTCTGGGCTTTGACTACTGCTCTCTAAAACATTTACACGTTTCCCCTTAAACACCTCTAGTGTTGCTTTAGCAGTATGCTTTGGGTCATTGACTTGTTGGAAGGTGAACCTCCATCCCATTCTCAAATCACTGACAGTCTGAAACAGGTTTTGCTTAAGAATATCCCTGTATTTCGCACCATCCATCTTTCCTGTTCCTGCTGCCGAAAAACATCCACATATCATGATGCTGCCACCACCATGTTTCATTGTGGGGATGGTGTTGTTGGTGTGATGAGCTGTGTTAGTTTGGAACTAGACATGGCATTTACCCTTGTGGCCAAAAAGTTCAATTTTAGTCTCATCTGACTGCACCACCTTAACATTTGTGTGTGTCAGTAAAGGCTTTTTTCTGCCCATTCTTCCATAAAGGTCTCCTCTATGAAGTGTATGGCTTATTGTGGTCGTATGGACAGATACTCTAGTCTCTGCTTGGAAACTCTGCAACTCCTTCAGGGTTACCTTTGGTCTCTGTGCTACCTCTCTGATTCATTCCCTCCTTGACTGGGCTGATAGTTTTGGTGGGCGGCCCTCTCTTGGCAGGTTTGTTGTGGTGCCATGTTCTTTCTATTTGATGATAGTGGATTTGTTGGTGCTCTGGGGGTTCATCAGAGATTGGGATATTTCTTTCAAATCCAGCCCTGACTTTTTACCTCTCAATAACTTTGTCCCTGACTTGTTTGGAGGTCTCCTTGGTCTTCGTGGTGTTATTTGGTGCCTCTTGCTTATTGGTGTTGCAGCCTTGGTGGCCTTTCTGAGAAAGTGTGCATATACTGACAGACCATGTGACACTTAGATTACACACAGGGGGACTTCCTCTCACTAAGCATGTGACTTATGAACGTAATTGTTTGCATCAAAATTTTTAGGGGCTTTATAGCCAAAGGGGTGAATACATATGCACATGCCAATTTTTATTTTATACCATATATTTAATTTATGCTTATATTTTTCTCACTTCACTAACTTAGACTATTGAGTACTGATGCGTCACACACAAATTGGATTACAAAAATGTTTAAACACAGGTTGTAAAATAACAGAATAGTATATTTTGGATATGGATGTAAAATTGGCCTCTGATTTTAGAATGTAGCCCAAGGATCAGTATATGGTAAGTAATGAAGAATGTGACTTTTCATGTGTTTATATCTTTATATGTCACTTGTTTTGTTTAGAGGTGAACATTAAACACTCTTTAATGGGAACTGCCATTACTACACACTCAGCTTTTAGGATCACTTGACACCCCAAAGAATGATGCTTTTCACATAGTGTATAAGTAGTCTGGAATTGCATATCACATGGTGGAATTACGGTACGTTAGCTTCTTCTCAAACGTATTTCCTCGTCAACCTGTGGCATATTTGCTGGATGTAAGTGTTCTGGATCGCTTCGCCTTCTCTGCCTCTAGTAAATTATATGAAATGATCGGATTTGACTGCAGAGAGACTTCTTGATCTTCCACAAGTCATGGAGGTACCAGTCAGCCATGATCTTACAGTTGGTCTAAAACTAGAAAATAAGAGATATTAGAAGCCAGGCTGTAAACGGGAACCGCTGCATTTCTTACACATGGCGGGACCACAGACAGCTGATACAATTTCATTATCTCCACTCATGCATGCTCAGAGATTTTTAATGGAACCAAGAGGAAAATGAAATGGGGAAATGCTTGGTATGTAATATATAAAAGATTGTCATCTCTAGGAACGTGATTTAGAGAGTCGGCCCCAGGCAGCTTGAATTCATTAACTAAAAAAAGCAGTGGAGCCCAGGTTACTTGTACATAATGTGAAAAACGTGCCAGTACTTGTGACAACACGTTTGGGTTGTCCACTTTGGCCATATATTGGCTGCAGTGGGCCATTTTTGCTATCATGTAGTAAGGTGGACTTATTTATACAACAGCCTTTATCTGAGGGAACGATAAAAGTATGTGGAGGAACAGCTCATTCCCTAAATCTCGTTTTTGGTCCACGTTGATGGTATGACTTATCGACTTCACATTCGTGGTTCAATTATATTCGTAACATCAGGAAACCACAACTTAATCCGACAGCTCATTCTCTGTTACGTAAGGAGTTGGTTAACCATTTTGGACCCTCTTTCTATAAGTCAAGGCTAAGATAAAAGCAATTCCCGCTCTTGTTGACATGTCCCAGCTCTACGTTCCATGGGCTCCATGTGATACTACGTACTACTTTATCACCATTGCTTCAGGAAAAATGTATTGGGCCTGCAGATGATCAGTGTGATGGTGATGGAGCCATATTGAATAACATGGGTCAGTGTGCTGCCCGATCAAAAATTGGATAGCACCCGTCCTTTTGATACGATCGTCTGCATGAACCAAATGTGACCTGAGTCCTTTCAATGAGAATCGTGATATTGTGATTATCCTATGTAATTGCCTCCTATGTATTCTATAGCTAAATATATGAATCTGCAGCTTGGGTTAGTTCTAGAGATGAGCAAATCGATTCTCAAGACCCAAGTCCAGCGGCCACATGTAGTAGTCCGCACACGTGACTTTATGCTAGTAGGTCGGAGGTGGTTCGAAGGGCTACCATCCAGCCGCTGGACCCAGGGTCCTCATAGTTGATTTGCTCTTCTCCAACTTACTCCTACATATTTCACTCCATAATTCCTTTGTATATAACCATTTTAGTCTCTTGACTTGTTACCCAGGCACACAACTTTTTTTTTTTTTTTTTTTTGGTCATGGGTGCAAAAAAAATAAAGTTTATGACTCAGACCCCAAAATGACAAGAATAGATTTTTATTGGAAAGATCAGTGATCACTCTGCACAAATAATTCATCACATGGGATAAAGACAAAGAATTAAATGTGGACAAAGCCAAAGAATGAAGGAATGCAAAGAAGCAATTAAGTAAATAGAAAGCATTGCTGTAAAGTAGAATTACGCTCTAATTAGGCTGTGGAGTGTAATAAAAAGCCATTCTCGTCTACTAAATCTCACTGAGGGTGGGGGGTCTTTATATGTTTTAGTTGAACTGTGTTAAACTTTGCTACTACCTTAACTTTGGGAGGGTTTATCTACAAGTAAATTGCCAATTATAGTTAAGATGTCCTGCAGGACACGGAAGGGTCATGTTAGTATCTGCCCATACATATAAGATGAAAGTCAGTCGACCCAGTCAATTACTGTATGGAATGTTAGTGGCGTGTCTTGCCTGTTCTGTGTTGCCAAAGAGAAAAAAGTTTTTTGGCAACAGTCGATCCTTTGTTTCCAAGTGGGATTATCCATTGCCAGAAGAGATTGGTGTTAAAAAAATGCATACGTTCTTGGCCCTGTGAGTATGGGAGGCGAAAGGAGACACAAGCTAAGCGCCAACCGGCATCTGAATGTTTTGGGCACCTTTGCCTATCATATGTTCTCCTGAACCCACAATCCCTTTGGAGATGATGCTGCAAAAATATTGGGTTTCCCCTGACGAGCCATGGTGCCTCCAGGGAGCGGAGTTCTGTCTTAGTCTAAATAAAGCTCCTCTGGAGATTAGAATGGGGCAGATGATCCATGTAATGTCTGAGCGTATGCTAATAAAGAGGTAAGCAGTCTTGGAGACTTCTGGGATCGCCGCATCAGTCTTGGAGACCCTCAAATTTGCAATTGCTCCTACACTTTAGTAATATATCTGCTGTTGGCTGCCCTGCTCATTTCTCCTTGTAAGTTGCCTGGCAGGGAAAGTAAATGCTGTGGATATTGGAGTTTCACTTGATTGTGTGCTTTGAAGCAGAAACTTTGCTCGGAGTGACAAGCACTTTTCCCAACTTGCTAGAAGTAATTGTTGGGTAGATTGATGCCTCGGCCTTTACCAAGCTCACGGCTACATGATTTTCTTTTTTTAATCTAAAATCTTGAACTTTTCAGTTTAGTAAACCTTATTGTTGTATTCACACTTTTTGTAATGTTATGTCATTTATAAGCCTCTTTGGTCGGATTTATGGAATGGCCAGTGTATTATATGTGTACAGACACAGCCAGACAAGACTTGCAGAAGTCATACACTTTAGTGCGCCCCAGTATGTGACTGCATTGTCTGATTCAGCAATTCAATCTTTGAGCATATTGGCCAATACTCTATTGTATGACACTTGGTTCCTGTTCTGTTTTATGATATTTTCTATTGTTGACAGCATGTACAGGTACAGTAATGAGCTTTGTAAATTAGGCTTCATAAATGAAATATTCTACAACTTTTAATATTGTGTTTTTCAGTTCTCAACATCATCCTCTTGTTGCCAAAGCCTGAAAATCGCTTTGACATCAAGGCAATCTTCAACCTTTGCCAACAAGCAAGTGTATTGATCAAAGCTGGATACAGTCTAGTCGGAATGTGGTCGGATATATGCAAATCACATACTTGTGGTCACATGACCACACACTCTTGGTGCTGGCACCGGAGATTCCTCACAGCGTGCAGTGCGCGCCATGTGAAGATTCACAAATTTGCAGTCACATAGAGTGACTGCAGACTTGTGCGCTAAGGCCGGACAGACCCTTTAAGGGGAGTATTAATATCTGATACAACAGTGGCTTATCCAGAATTTTATAACAAATGTCTGGTGCTGGTTCTACTAACTCACTCCCAACCTGTTCGCAAAATGGGATCCTATTTCCCCCGATTTAGCACTCCAGAAAGGAGGAGACTGTGCATGCGTGCAGCTTTCTATAGAATGTGTAGCAAAAATAGTCTAGCATTTCCCAATTCTCATAAACTTCAAAAGAGGGTGCAAAACCTAGGTCATACCCCCATAGTGCCATAATAGTATAAAAACGCATATTAAAAAAAATGTTTAGTCAAATTGAAGCTCCCTGTGCACCACTTGCATGGTTTCCAAATTTCAGCAGAAGGTAAAAAAATAATAATCTCGCCCTTTAGGGTGTGTTCACAGGTTGAGCATTTGCAGAAGATATTTCTGCACCAGTTTGTGGTGACAGGAAAAACTGTATAAAATGCCCATTTTTACGTGTCCTTTATTTTGAATGGGTGAATTCACGCTGACATGCTGCAAACTTGAAAAAACGCTCTGATGGTTCAAATCCGCAAGGAAAAAATTATCCGCATGTGCATGACCATTCCGAAATCTCATTCACTTCACTGGCAGTGTAACGTTTTTTTTACCCTTTAAAAAATGCTCAGAAAAAAAAATGCAGAGTGTGAACAAGCCCTTTAAACAAACTCGGTGGACTTGAGGAGAACACTGTCTTGGCTGTCATAGATTATCAAAGATAGCACTTGAAGGGAATCTGTCAGCAGGTTGTTCTACGTATTCTGACGATAGCTTGATGTAGGGGTTAATATCCTGAATTCACCTATGTGTCGCTTATTAGGCTGTGTGCTGTTTACTTAGACTGAAGATTCATCACTAAGGCATTACCATTGCTGTGACTAGCTGGTCACAAGAGCCCTGGTCCGACCACACCTGACCCACTCCTGTGATAAGCAGCTCACTGTCAAAAGATAATGTACATAGGGAGCCTGGTGTGGGCGGGGTTAGCTTTCTCAGCTCAGCTGCATCTGAAAACTCAAATTGTGTCCGAACTGCTGCCCCCAATAAACTAAGTTATATATTGTTGTAATCAGGGTATCTTTCTCTACATCATGCTGCTCTCAGATGAGGTAGCAAAAACCTGCTGACAGATTCCCTTTAACTGGTCTGTCACTACAGGTGACATTGTAGTCCCAGGACCCTCACAGGTCGTCAGACTGAAATAAATAATGGGTTGGTTGCCCTATGAGGAACTGCCAAGCTGTTATGCCTCAATAAGCATTGAAGGGACCCGGCGCTAATGGGGCTCGCTGAAGGTCATAGGGTTCGCTGAAGGTCATAGGGCTCGCTGAAGGTCAGTCTTTTTTTACTGACCACATATGGTAATCCTATGGTATGGAAATAGCCTCAGGTTTGTGATGCACCATAGACCAACTGTAATGATTTTTCCCGGCAGCACATATAAATCTGTTTTTTTATTTTACCATTGTTCTAGCTTTAGGATAGGGGTGCGTCCAACTGAATGGGGGCAATAATTTTTGTACCTCCCTAAGAACATGGGTAAAATATGTAAACGATTTCTAGCAATCGGCGTATTCATTAGAGAAGAAGGGAAGATGCTGCGCATATTGATTTATTTTCACCCAGTGATTTAATCATGGTTCAGCAACTCCTACTTGTATGATGCTTATTACTATAATTCTCTTCCATTTTCTGGCTGAGCCCATCATAAATAATGTTATCTCTTCAACTCTTACAATGAAAAGCGAGGGGGCGGTGATGTGTTACCAGTTCTCGGTATGAGTCACTCGGCCATATTTGTTCACCGTTCCTTTTAATAAAATAAAACTCCCTCATTCTTCTAGTATTCTGGTATTCTTTATTTTGATGGTCTTAATAGTTTATGGCCAGAAATGTGAAGGTCCCACTGTGTTTATAAGGTGGATATTGCCCTGAGGGTGGGGCGCGCAATCTTTAGGTGGATCCAGAGGGTCCCACCTACTATTACCTTAATTCCAGCAATGTGTCAGTTATTGGGCTGTGTGCTGTAGCTTCAATACAATCAGTGCTTTATAAGCAGGACATTATCACTGCTGGACTAGGTGCTGTGAAAACCAGACCAGCTGATCTGTGTAGCTCCGCCCTCACCACTGACTGGCAGCTTGTAGCTCCAGTAGGAGCGCGCCTCTCCAGCAAGCATTAAGGCCTGTCTGATAGAAAGTTCACACCAGTGGCATCGTTGTGCCAGGGTCACTAAATCTGGTTGGACTGGAAGCTAATAGTGCTGCCCAGCAATCTGATCAACTCAGAGCAGTGCTTACAAGTTCTACTATAAAGACCTTGTAAATGCTGCATGTGTCTGGCCATCGCTGATTGAGGCAATGACTGGTAAACAATAAAATTAAGCATTCGTCTGTTCTTGAGGATGGAGGTTTTTGTTTTTTGTTTTTTAAGTAAATTGTGAAACAAAGACTTTTTGCAGTTTGACTTATTTAAGATGGTGATAACCCATCAATAGGTTCAATATTGGGCCCCCTTACACCCATTCTGTGCTGACTGAATCCCTTTAAGGGGATCTGTCACTTGTCTTAATGAAAATTTGCATTCCTAATAAAATGTCTGCCTAATTTTTTTTTTTTTGTGTTGGCATTCCTCCTTTATTCCTCCCAGAATATTTTAAATAAATGGCCAATTAGCTAAAACTGTTCCTCTTGTTACTGTGGAGTGTCCCTCCCTACATGTTATAATGTGTGATCGCGTCACACTATTACACCTTTTTGAGAGGACCAGTAAAGCCAAGTTGTCAATTTATACATTTCCAGGAGTACGGTTATGTTCACACGTTGCGTTTTTGCTGCTTTTTTTAATGCAAACCTTAACCTGTGTTTTACAGTACCTGCAAAAGCTATGAGATTTCAGAAATCTCACGCACACACATTGTGTTTTTTGTAAGCAGCTGTTTTACTGTCAAGAGAGCAGGTTTTCCTGCAGAAAATAAAGCAGCAAAAACGCAACGTGTGAACATGGCCTACGAGAGGAACTGCACAGTGCAGAGTTCTGAGAAGAGTTGCTGGAGGTGATGGGCAGCGGCACCATTTTATGTCCAGAAATATTAGGGATATAATGTTTATTTGGGAAAGCTTACAATGTTCTGGTGCATATCACAAAAAAGAAAGCTAGGATCTAATTGTTTGCTCTTCGCACATCCTGCTTATTTTTTGCCATAGGTTTAGTAATAGGACCCAGATATGTTATTATCATTTTGCAAACCTGAATATGGAAACCTATATGATAAAATGTGTTAATAAATGCAGTTATCGTCTCACATACAGATGCATTAGACAGGTAATTCTCCTCATGTCTGCACTGCACCTATTTTATTTGTGAGTGACCTAGTGGGATATATCAGATTTGACATGCTGCATGCTGACCAGGCATCACACAGTCAATAACTGCAGATGAATCTTCAGATGAGACGGCATAGCCTGAAATGTAAGCAAGCACCAGCATTTAATGTCCCATGTAACCCTTCTAAAGGCTTTTTCAATAATTTTATTGAAGTGGCTGATTTATTATTATTTATAATAATATTATTATTATTATACAAAAATGGGTATATTCTACATAGAAACTTCTCAGCAAACAATCTTAAAAAAATTCATAATTTAATTGAAAATGTTCTAAACTAGACTATGCCTATTATGTAAGCAGAGGGGGTTTACATTCAGTACCCTCGATGGTATGCTACATTGTAGTATCCATTAATTGCATAGGAAAATCTGTGTAATTCCTTTTTTTCACCTGTGGAGGCGCTGTAGAGAAAATTTTCTTGCTGCCATGTCCCGCCTCTCCCAGATTATTGTTTTGCAGGAATCATAAGCTTTACTTTATTCTCATGGAAACGTAAGAAAAAGGCATTGCTCAGAGTGGATACCCCTTCAGGGGGAAGCTACTTCACGTTTGGTTCTACTTGTAAATTACACACCTGACCTCTATATAGTTGTGTGCAGGCAATTTACATGTGAGTGGCCTTTCTACACTCCTTAACATTGAAATTGCAACTCCAAAAAAGGAAACGTTGCATTATAGAAATCACTGGCTGGATGGATGTTTAATGATTTGTGATTTTCTGAGAGGAATGTTCTGCCATGCTGAACGCATTTACACAGCAAATAATCAAGATCTGCTGCTGGCAGCTGCCTTCACAGTTGCCGACCAATGTCATTCCAGATTTGCTCAATGGGAGGGAAACGCAGCAGGACATGGTAGATGATCTGTGCCATACAGGCTGCTCACATTAGTATCAGCATAATGTGGCCCGGCTTTCTCATGTTGGAAAACGTGAGTTGGAGACACTTTGGAGAAATGTCTGTAGCAATGGTTCCACAACTGGATCAATCAACACTGAGCTGTTGATGTACCTGGAATGAAGACGAGAAGGGTCTGTCTGCTGTATGTGGCACCCCAGAGTCCGGTTGCCATGGTGACATTACCTCCCTCTACAGGGTGGGGATGTCATACCTGGAAGCAGGAAGAGGTCCCCATGCCAGGTAATACACAGCATCCAACACTTGTTCTAACTCCAGAGCAAAAGGGGCGGAGTTTAAGGGAGTGACAGTTGGTGGGAGGAGTTAGTGCTGAGGTAAGGAGATTGTTCTGGAAAGAGTCAATCAGTTAGTCTGAGGAGCAGAGATAAAGGCTCTGGAGAATTGCAGCTGCGTCAGAGCTGATCCCGGAGTGGAGCGCTGATAAAAAGGACACCAGAGTCCTGGGCTGTATGCCCCGACAGCCGAACCTGGAGGGCAGGGGACTGCAAGCTCCCTGACCACACCGAACACCTGGAGGCACCGCAGCAGACCAAGAACCCAGGGCTGCCAGTGAACAGACAGTGCCTGTGATAGGCTCACGCTGTTTGCCATACAGATTACAGCCAACACGCAGGAGAGAGTCGCAGCTTAGCTAAAGGCAGCAGGGACCAGAAAAGAGAGCGCAGCAAGAAGGCCTCTTACCCCACCTGGCAGGGTGGGTCCCCTGAACGCTTCCAGGCGAGCCGGACTCCTGCTATCATCTGTAACTAGTACCCCGGATTGCATTCTTACTTACCAAGAAGTAAAAGGTAAAGAAAATTGCACTTTTCTGTGTTCCTTTCTTATTCTCTGTACCTCAACGTTCAACACCACCTGAACAGCCTGTTACATCTGCCGTGGGGCCTAGCTCTACCCGTGGAGAGCAGTAACACCTCTGCTGCATGCATCACCATCCGCCCCAGTGGACCTGAACTGCAGCATAGGCCATATATAGCTGAACACCACAGGTGGTGTCACAAACTAATTCCCCTACAAACTACCCCCACCATCATCTTTGACAATTTTATTGGGCGCCCAGGGCCACAGACCAGGTCACTGCTGCTGTGACACTTCCCCTTTAAGAACTGCCTGGCCCGTTGCCAAGTAACCCCAGGCCCTAGGGGGCGCCCCCTCACCATAATTTAGGGAGTAGAACCAGTGTTAGGTTCCCTCATGAAGGCCTCTTCATGGCATTCCCCATGTATTCTCCAGATCAATCTCAGGCTATCACTGCATCAAAGACAAAATTGGGACTCATTGCTAGATAGGATAGACCTCTGTTATGAATGTGCTAGAGATGGTTTCTGAGCAGAGGCTCCCTCTGGTGGTTACAGACAGTACTGAACCTTTCAGCGAGGAATGGCAATCTGGGATCACGGACTGGTCTGATATAAGGGAGGTTCCCTCCCATGATGGTTGCCGGTGATCAATTGTTCTTGTCTCAATTGTGGTTCCTGGTTCATTTGGAAGTTTGCTGAGTCTTGCCTGAATCTTCTGCTATCAGATAAGATATTTCTGCTTTTATTTTTGTGCTTGCTTTTTGCATTGTTTCCTGCACTTCTGTGGAGGTCAGCCAGGTCCCCTCCGGGGGCTTGTGCCTCTCAGTTTATCTGGAGCCACTGTTGTTTGTTCATTTGCTTTTTCCTGTTTTTTCAGTGGCTGCGGCTTAGTTTTGTTACACCAGAGATCTGATTAGGTGGTAGAGATCATGTGATCTCAGGTGTTTTTGCAATCAGAAGAGTTGGTATTTTTTAGGGGTTTTTTTTGGATTGCAGTGAGTATCCTTTCCTGTACTTTTCTGTCTAGACAGATTGGGCCCCAGCGTTTGCTCATTCTATTTTCTGTCTGTGTCCGTGCTTCTTCTTGTCTAACCGCCATTACATGTTTGGGGGCTTCCTATTTTCTTTGGGGATCTGCTCCGGGGCAGATAGCTTTCATCTTTCTGCCTTTAGGTGTAGCTATCTCTCAGGCTGTGACGAGGCGTCAAGGATCAACGTAGGAACGCTCAACGGCTACCTCTAGTTGTGTGGTTAGTTCAGGTTACTGCAATCCAATAGGTTCCAGCCTCTCTGGTGTATTGCCGTTTTTGCTTATTCTCCTCAGCTACCAAAACATAACAGACCTCCATTCCAGCCTCCGGACTCCATATAGAGATAATGTGAGAAACACCATGAGCAGGCCTTTTCGTCATGCTGTTCCTACTCCTGGAATTCTGTTGTGGGATGGCATAATATTGTTATCGGACCCGCTAGTCTTCATTTCAGGTACACTAACAGCTCAGCTTTGCATTGATGTGGTTGTGGAACCAGTGTTAGTCGTTTCTTCAAAGTGTCCCAGGAGCCATTTTTCAGCACAACAAGGCCAGGCTGCATGTTGCTCGTGCTACTGTGAGCAGCCTGTGCACCCTAAATGTGCTACCATGGCTTGCTGGATCTCCAGACTTGTTTTTTATCAATCACATCTGAGACGTCATTTGTCAGCAATTGTAAAATGAGCTGCCAGCAGAGGATCTTGATGATTTGCTCAAGTGCATTCAGCATAGCAGAACAATCCTCAGACGACCATTAATAACCTCATTGATAGCAGTCAAGGGTTTAAGTGCGGGTATTTCTTCATTGAAAAAAGGACTAAAAATCAATAAAAGGCATCACTGAAAAAAAATATAGCAGCCATACTTGCAATATCATGTCCAGACACAAATGCAGAACAGGATACCGTAGTTCCCCGCCATAATAAAGGTGAGGGCAGAAATACTAATAAACCAACCACCTACTAACCCACCAAACATCCGTGGGGCGGCTTCCTAGTCGTCAAATGGCACACCGGCTACATAGGGTGCTATTCACAGCATCACGTGAGATGCATCTCTGTCTGTATAGTAGCCTATTACCAACGCCCCTACTATTACATCAGGTGGGCCGCCAATACCATATGTGTACTCACCGGCCAGACTCCCCACATTACCCAGTCATCACAGGAGGGACCCGGCCTCCACCCTGCAGAAAAACGTCCAAAAAAGAGATGTACATAATATGCCCAAAATACACAAGCTGGCAACCCACGTCAAGGGTCTTGCGAGTCCCTACTCTAGATTCCCGTGCACGTGTCACTCATACTCCATGCTGAATAAATCGATAGGTTTGGAAGAATTTGTTCCCATTTTTCTCATCGTTTGCAGAACATTAGTCTCTCCATCCTGTGATTTCTATAATTCCTTGACCTTTTTTTTCCTCCTTGGTGCAGCAATTTCAATGTTGAATATTATTATAGCTGCTTTGTTTTCCGACCCATCCGCAGAACGTGACCATCGCTGTGATTTGCTCGTCTTCTGACTTTGCTAATTATAATCATGTTACAAACTCTCCCTATTAACAGAAACAAATGCCTGCGGTTTACTGCTCAGGTTTTCTATTTATGCCGTCCTATTAAATAAAACTATGGAAATTCCCAGATCCCTCTCGTCGCGGGTTCACTGCATTTTATATGTCCAACAAGACCTACAGTGATCCTGTGATTAGCATCTATGACTGAAGCAATGCAAAATGATATTATGGGAAAACGTATGCAGGCGTTTCGTATTCTGCTCGATCTGATCTCTGTCTTGCTATAAAAGTGAATGAATGCAACACGTATACGTATAGACTCCACTCTCATATTGAAGTCAATGCTTACGGGATGCTAAGTGTTGTCCCAAATGCAATGGTCAGTGGTGGGTCCCCCCAGTCTGTGGCTCTGAGCACGGTCGTATACATGCATCACCACTCCTCCCATTGACCGTGAATAGATCAGTTGTCACTCATAGGTTCTTGTGCTCCATTCACACAATGGACTCCTGTTTTCAGGAAAATCCCTTTAAAACAAAGAGGTTACAGCATTACTTAAGGCCACGTTCACACAATATGTTTGTGGTGCAATTTTTTATGGATTTTAAATGGTGTGATTTTCACTGTGTTCTCAGAAAAATCTCATTGTAAATGTGTTGAGTAACCTCAACCTACAGGGTTCTTCTCATGCGTTCGGTCCCTGAGGGTACTACGCCCCAGACTCCAGGCTTCCTGATTCCTGGGGGAAATGCACTCCTACTTGATTGATGGTTTGCACCAACAACACCATCTCACAGCTGGACTTAACTGTGGCTCCCGATGCTAATATACAATGCAGGCTTTACTCTACAGCATCTTCATAGCCTTGCTTTACAAGCTTGATAATAAAGAGCTTGTAAGCACTGTGCATATTAGCCCACTGCTGCGGTGGGTGGTCCTCTGGGCAACGAGCTGTAAACAAGACAAAAAAATGACATGTTCTGGGTTCCCATAGCGTTTTCCACTACGTTCACTGGCTCCATTGAGACTTGTGTCCAAATCCCAGACAACGTCCAAGAATGATGCAGGACAGAGCCAGGGCTGTGGAGTCCGAGTCGGAGGTTTGGCTTACGGACTCCGCAGCCCTGGACAGAGCACACTGTGACGTCGTCTGCATCGTTCTAGTCAATGACCCTGACTGTGCAGACATCCAAATCCAGTTTGCAGAGGTTTGGACGTAAGCCAAGACGGGGCCACTAAATGTAGTGGCAAAATGATGTGACCCCAGTCTTATCTTGAACATCAAGAGGGATTTTAATAACAAGTACATTGATTTTATAAGCATTTATCAATATTTACCCATCTAAGAAGACTGGAATAACACCTTAAGAGCTACAACACCTTCACTTAATTCCCCTGCATTCCCTCCCCACCACCAACTCCACAGAGAACTGAACGTCTATCCCTTCATTTTTCAGGTCAACCAGGTCACGCCGCTAATACTCCTAAGGCAAAGGCTGCACGGAGACGTGTCGTGAGACACTGATTTTGCAGCGAAACATTGCGACGTTGGATGTAATGAGTTTCTATAGTGTCACGACATACTGTGCTGTGTTTATAAATGAGGTGGGCCCTCCGTGGCTGGTCCCACACGATACGCGACAGACTTCAGCCCGAGCCACATGCGACTTATCTGTATCTGAGCTCTGAAACGCTCACATGACAGCAAGGTGCACAAATATTTTTGTCGCGCAACTGAGAACTGCGGTTCCATGATGCTGTGCAGTCTCATATGGCAATGTAACATTAGATTATTGGAATACCACCAACTATTTCATTTTCATGATTTGAAAAAAAAAAACAAAAACCCAAAACTGCTTCTTACTGTGTGCAAAGTCCTGGCATGGTTTTAAATAGAGAGGATACGTGATGGCCTTTCTCTTGTTGGCAGCACTTTCCTGAGATCTGTGTCATAGCGCTCCTTTACTGTGTAAGGCTGCTTTCACACATCAGTTTTTTGACGTCAGGCGCG
>VIAB01000990.1:158311-170359 GCA_009801035.1 Oophaga pumilio
GAGAAGGTGTGTCCAAACTTTTGGTCTGTACTGTATATATTGAGCTCATTATCTCTTATATTTCCTATCAGTACCCTGTTTTTATCTGTGGTTTTGTGCTGTTCATTCATTATATTTTGCACACACTCTGATCAGTGCTTGTATTGTGCCAACAATTAATAAAGGCTATTTTATTTCATTTTTTGTGTTGATTCTATCAATTTTTGATAATTTTTTATTTGCATTTTGTTTTCCTTTGTTGATCCTGATTCTGCTGGTCATCTTCTCCGCCATTTCTATTTGTGTTTTTTTATTTTATCCGGATGGTCTTCCATCCATTTCTCAGGAGTTGGTATACAGTTATATGATTTTATTTCCACTACTATTTTTATTTTATATTATTGGAATTACCTCATTCTGCATAATTCTTACATTTAAAAAAAAGTTTGGTTCGAGTACCAGGATAGTACCCGGACCCCATTCAGATGAATAAGGGGCCCGAACATCCATTGTTTGCCATGCTGTCATGCAGATGCAATACTGCCTCTGATTGGCGGTATGATTATCAACAGTCAATTGACAATATGGCTATGGGGTTAGTAATGGAAAGGTGTATTATGGACTCCTCTCCATTACTAACTGCTGGGCTTTATGTCATCTGAAAATACAAAGGTCACATCAACCCCACAAATATGAACCCCACTTGCCACCGCCACAGGGCAAGTGGGAAGAGCAGGGCAAAGCGCCAGAATTAGCGCATTCAATAGATGCGCCTTTTCTGGGGCGGCTGCGGGTTGCTATTTTCAGGCTGGGGGGGCAATATCAATGGCCCCTAACCAGCCTGAGAATACCAGCCCCCAGCTGTGCTTTAGCTTGGCTAGTAGTCAAAAATGTGAGGGACCCCACTCTATTTTTTTAAATTATTTATTTAAATAATTTTAAAAAAATGGCGTGGGGACCCCTCTATTCTTGATAACCAGCCATGATAAAGCTGACAGCTGAGGGTTGCAGCCCCCAGCTGTCAGTTTAGCCATGCAGGTTATGAAAAATAGAAAGACCCCACGTCATTTATTTATTTACAGCGCAGGCGTCGGCTGATGAATAACTCCTGCTGTTATTAGCGGCAGCAGCTGTAGCAGGTGGACGTAAACTAATGATCTAACTGCCGATTAGAGCCGCCGGTGTTTCACGTGCTGATGACAAATCTCATGTAGATGACAGCATGGGAAATACCCGATGTTCAGGGTTAAGAACCCAAACAGTAACACCAACTTCCTGGAGAAGTTCAGGGTCTGTGCCTGAACAGTAGGTGTTTGGTACGGATCCTGATCTTTACTGTTCGGGTTTGCAACCTGAAAGGGTTTTGTTTGTTTGTTTTTTTATTAATATTTGCTCACATATTCATGCAGTACATTTCTTTTTGTAAGTTAAGTTGACAGTTATTGACAGTGTTTCATTTGCTACAACATTTTGCTATTAAAGTGTGTGCGGTTTCTTTGTGTTGTGTTTTTTTGTTTCTGTTTTTTCTGCCTACTCTTTGGTTACTGTGACTGGTTAGTGTACAGTATTGTGCTGGAACCAAAAATTTCTGTGTTATCAGATTAAATTTTACTTTATCTTCCCTAAATAGTCACTGGATAAACTACATTTAAATATGTTATCCAGACTTTAGAAGTTAAGAGGGTTGCTCACTTTAGATTTTTTTGTATCCACTCATCTCAGGGTAATTGATGAGTGGCCTAATAACTTAGAATGGTCTAATAGGAACATAAACATGGGGTTTTGTAAAACAGACAACTTAAAATGAGAAGTGATGTATGGTCACCACGAATTGTCACACGATATTTGTTCCTCTTCTGTACTCTCGACAGATTTGCTGTGGCAAAAAATGCAACGGCACAAAATGCATATTGATTGGTGAAGTAAGGGGTTTTGGGGAGAAGTAGTAAGTCTCCAAAATTCTTTTTATCTTTTTTATTAGTATAAATTTGCTAAAATTTCAGGTAAGTGCATTGAAACCCTCAAACCCTGGATGAGAGCCTGCTTTTAAAACGCGGGCAGGTTTTTAATCGGATAGAATATTCCCTTGATGGTTTTAATCTGTGCTTTAAGATCTGAGTATAGAATGAAAATCCCGATTTTAAACTGATCCCCAAAGGCTCTTTGGCATCCAAAGATAGCATGTAATGGTGAGTAACTAAAGCTAATCATTGGCCAGTCAGTAAATTTAACCTTTTCTGTCTGAAGCATAAAGTAATATTTTTAAGGTTGGGTTCACACTTTTTCACTTACTGCATCTGATGTTTCCAGAATCTAGTTTCAATAAATTTTCTAAATCTTCTCAACTGCTGTGAAATATGACACATAGATTGCACAACTATCAATTCCCTAATATAATAATTTATGGAATTGAAGAAGCAGATTCATAAGCTTGAAGAGGGGGGAAATCCTAGGAGTTTTACATTTCTCTACTACCTTACCATTTTATTGAGTAATCTTAGGGACTCCCTTATTAATTCTCTATTTAGAACTTTAGGTCTCAAGTCCTAAATAGAGGTGAGAAAATAGATTTGTTGCATCTAATGGAGTCCTCTGTTGCAGCTGGACTTCACTTCTGCGGCCTGTATCCTCAGCCCCTAATCTTCTTGGTGGTTCTTCTGACGTCTCGGGGCTTGGGGAGAAACAGACCTAGAAGATTCCAGGCAATGGATGCCTTACTAATGAAGTCTGACTATAACTGAAGACCGGACATCTGGTCAGAACTGGTTACTTGCTCATCTCTAGTCTAAAGCAGAGTTTTTAACCCTGTTGTACACAGTATGTATCCTATAGGGAACCCTTCAAGAGACTATAGGGGAAAATGTGGTGTCCCCAAAAGTTTCTTCTGTTATAGACTTATTCCTTCCGCTTGTTGATCTTTGTAGGACGGCACGGTCATGGTGCACTTCCAAACTGGCTCAATTATGTTGGCTCTGTTGCAGTCTGACTCTGCTATAGGGGCTCCGTGGAGTCCATACTGTTGGTCTTGTTTTTTGGGGAGATGAGGCCAGGATGGCTGACTTTCATGTAAGCACTATCACACCCAATGAGCTGATCTACACCTTTTATCTATTTATATTGCTCTTATTCTATCTCCATAATTAATTGACATTAATAGTCATTTTCTTTGAAAAGGGGCCATAATGACGTGGCACCTGAAGTCTCTATCCTAGTTTACAGTCTACATGGATTCCAAGCTTCAAGATCTTTTTCTGGGTTGTTGGTACAACGGCTGCTGTAGTGGATTTGTAAGTCTAGAAATACTGTTGTGATACAGTACTATGATAGAACACCATTTTATTGCCTAAAACTCATCATGACTAACACCGTCCTTATTTTATCTTTGATTTTGATATATACAGTTAAAATCCAGCAATGACTTTTTCAATGACGGTCTTTTTTTGGCAGTAAATGCACAAGTGCAGTGATATTTGAGCCGTAACACCTATTTTATGTGGTTTTAGAATTGCATATATTTTGTGCTGGCTTGGCTCTTAGCAGAATACTGTTCAGCTTTTAAAGGATGACCTCAGATGTACAGTATGAAAGAGTGCGGATTACTCCATTTTTGTTTTCTAGCTTTCATGCTGAAATTTGGAATTCACAGGTTTTTTCTTGTTTTGATTTTAAAATATGTGGTCAGAATTAGGACTAAAAGCTTCATATTTCAATTTTCGAGATGCTAACAGAATTTACGGAAATCCAATCCACGCAGAACTACTGGTGTGAACATAGTAACACATTTATAAGAGCCTCTTTTGTCTCTGTAGGGGGCAAGCATGACGGAGATTAAGATAATCTTGCTTACACTCTTCTTTGATGAATATTAGCAGATATGAGAAATTACTTAATATGGATATTTTCTTTTTCAGATCTGTAATGCCTTGAACATCAAATGAAGGTGGGGCAACATAGTGTGAAGCTTCACAAAAACCCATACCTGGACATATCAGAAAGTGAGTAACAACTCAAAATTACTTACAACTCCAAACTGGTAGAATTAATGTTTTTAACCTATCAGAGGGGACAGAAATTACATGGTGATGATTCTTCACACAGGCCCCGCTTTGATTTTCATTTATTAAATCATATTCTGTAAAACTTCTGTTTAAAGAGTAAATTATAGAAGGCTGCCTTAATGCACAGTTTTAGACTGGTAATTTTTTGCATCATTTTTAGTGAGGGTGTTTTTATGCGACCTGCATAGTCTGATGTGCATTATCAAATGCTCTACAAATAAAGCATGTTGTTTTTTTTGGAAGGGGGAGAAGGGGTCTTTTCAGCAACTTTGTGTGTTTTTCTGTTTTTTTTTGTTTAAATGTCACTTTCTCTATAGTAGAGTTGTAGGGAATCCTTTTCTGGTAATTTCCCCAAAGATCAAGTCCCCCATGCACATTAGATGGCCTTCAGCCAATCAGCCATCCACATTGACTCTGATTTCACCCAACGCCCTCATTCCCTCATACACAGGAACTTTTGGCTTCTCTGTATTTTACGAGAGTGTCTCTTCCAGAATCCTCTTACACTGGGTGATCTCCTCTCCAAACAAAAGAATTGTACAGCTGAATTCTAACCGCCCAGTCCTTATGTCCCCCTAATAGATGATAGGGGGGCCAGTTAGGAGTCTCCCATGTGAAATCGGTTTAGTAAGGGGACTTATCTAATGTGTATGGGGGTGTTTATAGTGAGAGTTCTGCGTAACAAGGACACCTCATGATCAGCGGATTGTCTTGTAACAAAAAGTTATTGTGCAAACAGGGCAGCAAGCGTTTGACTCAAGCTGCCAAAAATGGCGGTGTATGTGCATCACTGTCTTTGTACTTGTACTGTAAACAGCAAATTAATATTTTAATGTCACAAAACTTGCCACGAAACGTGGATAGTCTATTATAAATATTGTGTAACTTGATTTGCTCATTCAACCGTTGGATTGAGCTAGTTATTGATTATTTCCAATAATACAACCATAATATCAAGATATGACCGAATTGGCAGTTCAGGGTTCACAAGCTCTTAATTAAATATTGATTTTATTGTTTTCTTTTCCAGTAAGACATAATATGTAACACTATATATTTATTTTCACTATATTTATTTCTATTTTTCTTTCTTCAGCAACATGAATTGGTGGGAGAGACGCACCCGGACACGCGCACATAACCACACAGACACACACAGGCGGGCAGACCGGCATACACACACACACACACGTAAAAGAGCTCATAAAGGAACTATGTGCACATATCCTTATTTATTCATATATTGCTAGTGTCACCAAGAGCAGGGAGTCTGTTTTTCTACTTTGGCATCACCAGACAAAATATGGTGATTTCTGGGCCTCAACATTTGGTCATAATTCAGGTAAAAAGTTTTATTTAATTACCCTAAGGCGTCTTTCAGACGTTTATGTTTAAATATGTAAGTGAAAAAAATAGTACCGGTCTCATCACTGTTTTGGATCAATGAGTCATCAGTGTTCAGTCCGTGTGTCCATTTTTACCATCAGTGTCATCAGCATTTTTCCTTGATGGATAAATAGCTTCCAAAGTTTTTCCAATGCTTGCATATGGTAAATACATACGCACACAGACTTTACACTGCTGACACCCGTGTGCTGTATGTGGTTTTCACAAACCCATAGACTTGAATTAGCGCTTTTCATCCATGGCGCTTGTAAAAAAAAAAACAAATAAACTGACATGTCTCTGTAAGTTTTGCACGGATACATGGTCCGTTAAAAAATGTTAACAGCCCCATAGACTGTGATGGATACGTGTTGCAAAAACATGGATAGACCATGTACATCAATGAGCGTTCTAAGCTAATGGAGGCGTTCACCATTGGAACACGTGATTTTACCTGCAGATATTGGGTTAATCTGCTGTTTTTGGGTCATAGTAGGGGTGCAGAGATTGATTCTAGTCATCACTCACATCACCGCTCTCTATAGTGCGAGCAGCATCTGTAAGCTCGCCCCGACACTTTGACAGCTAGCTCTGCAGTGCATCTGTGCAGAAGTAGCCGTTAATCAGCTTTAACCATTGCTCGCACTATAGAGATCGGTGATGTGAGCAGTGACTGTAAATCATCACTTCCGTCTGCAGGACCCGGGATGTCAAGTAGTAGATGGATTCTTAGTACACAGGACTGGTCTCTTACATAAAAAATAATTTATTATAATTTTAAAATTGAAGTGACTTTGTTTATATAGACTTCTCTTGTCTCATTTTTTCCCCTCTCCATGCAGCGTTTCATCGGTGACAAACATTTCAAAGTTGTAACTGTGAAATGTGGTAAACAGGATAATCCCAAAATACAGTTCCTGTGACTCAGAGCGAACATAAGAGCCATAATTGTATGTTACTGTTAGTGAGGATGAGGTTACGTAAACTTCATAGACTATCTGTGTGAAGAGCGGAGAAGCCGGGGTTGATGCTGGGGGTATTCCTGTTTTGCCACATCACTTTGTGATTGTGGTTTGAACTCATGTTCACAAGTTAATAGTATTGGCAAGAATAAGTTGTTTTGGCACCAGGGCTTGGTTGTCTGTGTCCACATTTTATATATATATTTTTTTTCCTTAACGACAACACTTGTGTTTTTACAAATTTGGTTTTGTGCTGAAACTTCTTGAAAGAGCCTCGAAGTAGTGTTTAGATTGAGTCGTGCATCCACGAGTATGGAGCTTGACTGTCGGTGATAAGAAAATAAGAGAATCCAGCCCTATGTAGAAATAACAGGATGCAGCAGTCTCTTATCCTATGTCTGCTTCTGCATCTTCCTTGGCCTTGTGGTCACAAAACCCTGATATACTGACAGCCTTGTATTTCACGTGTAATTGAGGCTCTTTTGGGATCTCTGGTTCTTTCCCCAAAAACCCTTGCACATAGAATATATCCAGATTAAATAATCTCAGTTTTCCAGGACGTCCCTCCTGATGACAGCACCATGGAGGTCGTCCTCCTCCTCCTTACAGGGACATGAAACCCACAAGAGATTAAAAGGCCCATCCCCACCCACCTCCCTCAGTGTTTTTCCTGTACCTCCATGGAGGGATGCGCGAGAGATGCGAGGAGCTTACCTGATGGGCTTGGTGGGATCGTGCGGCATAGCCAATCCTTCCCAGCTACAAAGACAGGTCGAACGGAGCTCCTGGGTTGAGCCACTTCCTCCCGATGGGGGGGCTCTTGGCTCCGATGCCGACCAATAGGGCGCTGCTTCTTCCGGAAGTCGAGCGGTGGGGAGATCCGTCGCACTTCCGGTGACGTCAGGAAGGCGCCGGGTTACGAGGTCGATGTGCGTTCCAGGGTGGAACGCGGAAGTGATGCGGAGACGGGTAATAAAGCCATTACTTGGGTCTCGGGAGGCACACGGCATGTACGGGGCCACTATGGAGGAAGCAGGCAGAGGAGGTCAGGACTGCAGGATAAGCACACTTACACACTTACACTTACACACTTGTACAGTCCTACCCTCATTTGCACAAGCTTGACTATCCCCTTTCTCTATAATGTATAGGATAAGGGAACCCCAGCTATGCCCCTTCCTATGCCCAAAAGGTCTGGCAAAGCCTCTGTAAAAACTAGACGATGACTTATGTACAATATAAATTTGCCAGAGACATATGGCAGAACGCTCTGTGAAACCTGCACCACCAGAGTTGTGAGGGAAGAACAACCATCCCAATTGTCTGAGATGAGGTTTCTAATCTGTGAAGAAGACCAGGCCTCTTTATCTAGCCTCACCCTGCCACAACCTCTCAATCCAGGTCTAAGAGCTAAGAGACCCCAGTGAGAGATGGAACTAAGCTCGGATGAAGAGTCAAAGTTTCTGGGTTCAGACCAGGAAGAAGAGGGTAAAGTAGTGATGGAAAATCCAGAACTGGGCAGGCAATACTTATTTGCCTTTTGAGGATACTGATAACCTAGTCCAGGCAATCAGAAATACGATGCAGGTAGAGGAGGTCCCAAAACCGCAGTCCAGACCGGATGAGATGTTTGGGGGTCTCAGGTCATAAGCAATGGGTGTTCCCGGTGAATGACCATATCCGGGCTATGATCCTGAAGGAATGGGAAGATGCGGAGAAACGCTTGGTGATACCACAAGACTTCATAAATCGTTTACCCTTTGATCCTGAGGACATTAGCAACTGGCATATCTATCTTGGGAACCTCCTCCTAGATCTTAAAGTGGCTAGGAAGACATCTATACTCTTTGAATACTCGTCAAGTCTGAAGGACCCCATGGACAGAAAGGCTTATAGCCTCCTGAAACGGGCTTGGGAGACATCCCTGGCTTTGATCAGGACCAATACAGCCGCTACTTCAGGTCTATGTTACTATGGATGGTGCGAATGGGGGAACACTTAAATAGTAAAATACCTAGGGAAGATATTATAGCCTCCCTCCCACTGATGAAGTGTGCCACAGCCTTTTTGGTGGATACATCCGCCGAATCAGTAGGGTTCTCAGCTAGGAATAGCTCGTTGTCTAATGCGGCCCATAGAACTATCTGGATGAAAACCTGTTTGGGGGACAACACCCCTAAAAATAAGTTATGCTCCATTCGCTTCTCGGGGTTAAGGATGTTCGGGCCTACATTGGACGACATATTAGAGAAGGCATCGGACAAAAAAAAGGGTGTCCCGTTGATAGGTTTAGAAGGACTCAGTCCTTTCGCAAATCGGGGCTGTCTCGGAGACAGTCCGATTACAGGGGCCAAGGGAAATCCAGTAGAGGTATCTGCCACAAAGGAGAGAAGATGAAGGGATCCCTATTTGGGTCAGGTTTAAGATCAAGAAGGCAATGACGCCATCTTGGTCGGGGGGTTACTCAGGCGGTTCACGGGAAGTTGGCTTGGCACCATGTTACCCAGGGACAATGGGTTCTCGGAACCATAGCGGATGGTTATGCAGTAGAGTTTACTGCGCCTCCCCCTAAAGGTTTATCGCTACCTGTACCTTATGAACAGATTCACCCATGGTAGCAGACATAAGAGACCTTGTCGACACTGCTGTTATAATTCCGGTCCCCCAGTCAGAGGAGGGCAAAGGTCACTATTCAGCATCATTCACCATCATAAAGCCATCAGGAGAATCCTGCACTATAATAAATCTAAAGCCCTTAAACTTCTGGGCAAAGTACAAAAGATTCAGGATGGAGTCAATAAAATCTTCGGTTCCCCTTATACACAGGGATGCTTTTATGTGCACCCTGGATCTATAAAGTGCATTTTACCAGGTTCCAATACACCCGGCATCCCAAAAATTTTTGAGATCTGCTGTAACAATCCAGAATCGAACCTGCCACTTTGAATTTCAGTGCCTTCCATTCGGCTTAGCATCGGCTCCTCGGGTATTCACCAAATTGATGTCAGAGATGGTAGCCTACTTAACGAACAAAGGGATAATCATAGTGCCATAGTTGGACTATTTTCTCCTGGTGGCGAATTCGATGGAAGAACTCCGACTTCACAGGGAGAAGACCATATCCACAGTGGAGTACCTTGGATGGATCCTCAACCAGCAGAAGTCGGACCTGGTGCCTGGAAACAGGAAGATTTTCCTGGGAGTACTATTGGATTCCAGATGCAGAACATCCCTCCTGCCGGAAAAAAAGCAGGAGACTGTGAGAAACAGAATCTGAGAGTTCCTGAGAAGTCGGGCTTCAATCAAGTCGGCGATGAAGATTCTAGGCCTCCTGATAGCTTGCATTCCCTGTGTCCAGTGGGCCCAATTCCACTCGAGAGCCTTGCAGATAGGAGTCTTGTCCATCTGGGTCCGGCGCCAGTCATCACTCGACAGAGGAATGTCCTTATACCCGCCAGTGAGAAAATTGCTACTTTGTGGACTCAGCCGAAAAATCAGCAATTAGGCATTCCTTGGATCTCCTAACCGTGCGTGGTGATCACTACGGACGCCAGCAAGTGGGGTTGGGGAGCACACTTGGAGGGAAGGATTCTTCAGGGCAGATGGCCATCAGAGATCAAGTCCAAGTCATCCAACTACAGGGAGCTCTACACCTTGTGTGAAGCCCTAAGGCGAAATCAGTCATTGCTAAAGGGGCAACACGTAAAAATCCTATTGGACAACATAACGATGGTATCTTTCTTACGAAACATGGGGGCCCCAGACACTGGGCACCCCAGGATCTGGCATACAGAATCTTTTCCTGGGCAGAGAAGACGGTCCTTTCGGTGGCGGTTCATCTCGAGGGATTCCAAAATGTAGTGGCAGATTACCTGAGCAGACAGAAGGTCTGGCCGATAGAATGGGAGCTAAACGAAGAGGTGTTCCAGTACTTGTCATCTCTGGGGTACACCTCAGATAGACCTATTCGCGACAAGGAAGAACTCAAAGGTCGCCAGGTTTTACTCCCTAAATCCAGTGGACAATCCAGAATCAGTCGACGCGCTGAGTCAGAGGTGGGGCAGGTCTCTATGCCTTTCCTTCGATTGCACTTATTTAAGGAGTACTCAGGAAAATCCAAGATGATCAGGCCGAAGGTACTTGTGATCGTTTTGTATTGGCCAAAGAGAAGTTGGTTCCCACTGCTGAGAACTATGGCTTTAAAAGATCCTGTTATGCTTTCCCAGAAGAAAGATATAATCCACCAGGGTCCAGTCTTCCATCAGAACCCAGAAAGACTTTATCTGTCAGCGGGGATCCTGAGCAGGACATCCTAAGAGCTCAGGGGTTATCAGACCAGGTTATTACTACAATTCAGGCTAGCAGAAAGCCGTTCACGTCTGCAATATACAATAAAATCTGGAAAAGGTACTGTTTGGAAGGTGGCAGGTTCGATGTTGTTCCTAGCAGGCCCGATATTCCATGGATTTTAGATTTCCTCCAGGCGGGTTTTAATAAAGGTCTTAAACCAAGCACCTTTAAAGTCCAGATATCGGCATTAAGTACATTCTTCGATTATTTGTTGGCCACTCACCCGTGAGTAGTTAGGTTTGTCAGGGCAATTCAGAGGTTGAGACATACTATAAGGAGGTCAGTGCCCCCTTGGGATCTGAATCTGGTCCTTAAAGCCCTTTGTAAAGATCCTTATGTACACGGGGAGAAGTTGTCCATGTCATATCGGACCATCAAAACGGTGTTTTTAGTGGCCATTACAACCGCGAAGAGGGTAGGAGAAATTCAGGCCCTGTCCACTCGGGATTCATATCTTCGGATATGGAAGGATCGCATAATCCTAAAATTACTTCCAGCATTCCTACCAAAGGTAGTGTCCTCTCAGAATCTAAATTTGGAGATTATCTTGCCTTCCTTTTGTGAGAACCCGTCTAATCAGAAAGAGCAGGCCCTTCACGCATTGGACGTTAGGCAGGCGGTCATCGAATATCTAGAGGCCGCTAGTAGTTGGAGGCAGAATCCTAACTTGTTTATTTTATTTGGGGGAAAAATTAAGGGCTAAAAAGCCTCAGAACCCACCATCGCAAGATGGATCATTTCAGTAATCTCCCTAGCCTACCATTTAGAATGGATTATTCCCCCAGAAGGATCAAGAGCCCACTCGACGAGAGCAGTTTCCACCTCCTGGGCTGAGAGGGCGGGGGCATCAGTCAAACAAATTTGTAAAGCCACAACCTGTGCCAGGCTAGATACGTTTTGCAAGCATTATAAATTAGATGTATTATCTAGTCAACAAACTGCCTTGGTCCCACCCTGAGGAGGTACCGTACTTTTGTATTCTCCATTGTGCTGTCAGGAGGGACATCCTGGAAAATAGATATTAGACCTACCGGTATGGTAATTATGTTTCCAGGAGTCCATCCTTACAGCACGGTTAGTTCCCTCCCTTTTGTGTTCCCTCCCGTTTGTGTTGTTTCATGATGTCTTGATATGATATCGGTTGAAATAAATTTAAGTTGCAACAATCATGGTTTGGTACTTGTTAAAACACTGAGGGAGGTGAATGTGGAGGAACCTTTTAACCTCTCGTGTGTTTCCTGTCCCTGTAAGGCGGAGGAGAATGACCTCCATGATACTGTCAGGATGGACTCCTGGAAACATAATTACCAGTA
>VIAB01000990.1:190441-206337 GCA_009801035.1 Oophaga pumilio
TTTATTTACATAACATGGATAAGCGACATAACTTCTGTCATGGAATGTACTGTTAGCCAGGAAAAGAGTAATACTGGTGACCAGTGATAACTATCAGTTCTGCAGTGGACTGATTCCACCAAACTCCCCCTAAAGGCCGGGGCCACACGAGTGTAGATTCTCTCATGTGAGAGAATCTGATCTATTATGTAAATGACACTTGGATCAAACTCTGATCAGAGTGTCGGCATAGTGTGATCCTACTCTTGGATGAGAGAATCGTAGCACAAGTGAGAAGATGGAGAACAAGATTTCTCCATCTAGTCCATTGCGTGAGTCATCCAGGTGCACTCCGATGTTTTCCACCCACCCATAGACTTGAATGGGGGAGTGGGATCTGATTTGTGCAGTTACTCACAGCATGCTGCGACGTCTTTCTCATGCCAAATCGGCATGAGAAAAAAAGGGGGGGTTGGGCACTACCCCATAGAATAACATCGGTCAGAGTGCTATGTGATAAAACATCATGTAACGCTATTGCAAGTGCCCCTGCATGGTTCCCCTTCCCCCTCCATGCAGGGACGCCCCATGGTGTGGTCCCCATGTGCTGGCATGTCTCCTGCTTGTGCACACTGCACTTCCTGGCGGCGTGCCTAGTGTGCGCTCACGTTTCCCTGTTCTTAAGGGGCGTTGCACGTGCTCATAGTAAAATGCCCCCAGCCAATAGCATCTTGTATAAAAGACTCTCTCCCCTTTAGGGAGTCGCCAAAGCAACAATATTAATTGTGTAGTTTCTCCTACTAGCAAGTTGTGAGGTCCCCTGCTCCATGTGCGGTCAGAGCCTGAACCTGCTCCGTGTGCGACCAGAGCCTATACCTGCGCTGTGTGCGGCCAGAGCCTGAACCTGCGCCGTGTGCGGCCAGAGCCTGAACCTACGCCGTGTGCGGCCAGAGCCTGAACCTGCGCCGTGTGCGGCCAGTGCCTGAACCTGCGCATCTTGCCAGGGTGCGGCCAGTGCCTGAACCTGCGCGTCTGGTCCGTGTGCGGCCAGTGCCTGAACCTGCGCGTCTGGCCCGTGTGCAGCCAGTACCTGAAACCTGTTTCCCTGGTCTGTGGGTGTATCCAATCTGCTATAAACAGTCTCCAAATCTACCCAGTCTGAAAGTGGTCCGAATCCATGTCAGTAAGCGTTCTGTAGAGGAGCCGGAACTTATTAGTTTGAACACAGCCCTAGTCCTTAAACAATGTCAGTGAACCCAGGAGTCAGCAGCTGCAGTATAGGGTTCTGCCTAGGACTAGCACCTGGCTGCTACCTGCAACCCAGCCGGTCTCCACCATCAGGAGCTCCACTGAACACCAGTTAGTCATTTAGCTATGCCCCTTCCTAGGCAAGTCCGTCCCTGTGGATCCACAAACCACGTGCGCCACCTACGAGTGTGATACATTGGATAGCACTCGTCCGATGTACACGCTTATTAGTGAAAATGTCTCCATCGAAAAATATTTCCTTTAACTTTTTTTATTTTTTTTTTCTACGAAACTTTACATTTGACATCTCTGGGTGTTGAGCTGACGGTTTTATTTATATGAGCAAGATGGTCCATCTCCCACACATTAATCAGCATCATGTTCTTCTGCATCAGTGCTGCTGTCAAAATGCCTAAGCAAATGACAAAAGCTGCATGATTCATAGTGCCCCCCCGACTCATGAACAAGCCCCCGCCATGCCACCACTGCTGTACTCTCCATTGTTACATCCTCCAATATATTCGTCAGTATTGTGTAATATAATGTGATTGCAGTGTATCCTTCGTAATGAACCAGGATTTTGTTCTCATTGTCTTTCTAAACATTGGACTTCTAGTGACTCAACTCCCCTTTGCCATTTACGCAATTTATTTTGACTAAATTGAAGAGGTTTGTGATAACAACGAGCTTCAATTTCATACATATTTTTAGCATAATGTGCAAATGGCACCTTATGTCTACTAACACAAGATAGTACTTGGCAGAATTTTTTAAATATTAGATATAGATTTTCGGAAAAATGTAATGTAGAATCCAAGTAAAGACAGGGAACAATAAGGGGTTGAGTTTATAAAGTGGGTCCTTCACCACGTATGATCAATCCTACCTAGACTTCATTTGCCATAGATGTAACCAGCCACTGTGGATATGTACAGCAATTTGCCTTTATCATGGCCTTTGGAATTAGTGATGCTTTGCGTGGTACTCTGACTCCAGCACTGTGGTTAGCCTTGCACTACCAAGCTTCATAGTTTGAAGGGTAAAGGAACACACAAGTCCACAGAGTTCAACTTGTAACCTAATGTCTGGCTGGGTACCGCAACACAGTGGTTTGGGTGCATCTAAGAGATTGAAGATAGAAATTGATTGAGGTAAATGAAAATTGGATATCATCATTCATTAAACCCATGATGTCCATATACTCTTCATATTCCTGATGTACGGCCACCAGTATAAAGCTGGCAATACGCATTGAATGGCTGTTGGTCGAACAATGCTCTGTGTTCAGTCATTCAGCCTACAACCATCTCGACATACTTTCCCATGCACAGGAGAGGTCCTATGTGCTCTATGAGATAGCTGACATGTCGGCCGGCTGCTTATCTTCGGGTGAAGAAATGCGATCAGCAGGCCAAAACTGGACATCTGCAATTGACCTTTCCACTGATCGTCATTTGGCCTATGCCCCCATATACATTAGACCGTTGACTCAACCTGTTGATATCAGTCTAACGTGTATGGGAGCCTAAGGGCAAATTGACATGGTACAACGGCCTCCCCCCAGAGTGATGGTAATGTATGACTGCTCCAGTATACTGAGTACTTGGTCAAAATATTAAGAACAGAAAGGTATTCTGTTTTCTCCCCTGTTAATCTGGTCATACACTCGAGATAATTGTTAGCCGCTATCATTCTTGACTCTACCATACACTTATGGCCTCTGTTCAGGCATCTTGTAGAGTTCTATACATCGTCTACCAAGAACTTCTGGAACTGATCTATCTCCTGTGGGAACAAACGGTCAGGCATGTCGAAACCCAACATATTTGATAATCTTTTTCTCTAGCTCCATGTGCATTCAGGACTAGAGTTGAGCAACTTTTTTCAAAATTCGGTTCCGATTATGATTGGCTGCGAATATTTTTGTAATATTTGACGAACGCCATTGGAGTCAATAGGAGAAGAAATGAACTAATATGTTCGGAATCGATCGTAAAACATAAATTCGGCACAATTGAGATACCAATACGGCATGAATATAGCAAATTCAGATTCGGCGACCGATTCGGTATATATTCGCTCAACTCTATTCAGGAGTACAGCAGAATGATGGTCATATTGGGTGATACCCGATGTCATTTTAACTTTTATTTTAAAAAGTCTGAAGATTCAGTAAAACACTGAGTTTCAAGTGACTTAAACTTTTTTTTTCCCCCTTAAAAATAAAATTTTGACATTTTTGCTTCCTAAAGTAGTGGAACTCAAAATCTTTAGTGAACTTCTATGAAATTTGTGCCCTAGATGGGGTAATTAGACTTTTGACCTTTACATGGGCCGGATTGGGTGATTAAAGTTGTATACAATGCTATGAAATATTTGGTTTATGCAAGTTACCACAGATAATGGTGCCAAGTCTGTCGAACAGTAATTAGACATTCATTAAACATATGTTGCAATGTATAGCTGGAATGAATTCCATAGTCTTGAAAAAACATCATAAAAAATGACTGTTGTGATCTGATTGACCACTGTAGCTTAGAACCCCTTTATTCCATTACTGGGGTTCTTCCAATATGTCTATGAAACATGGCACTAAAGGAAAGCACTGAAGTCTTAACAATGATATTACAACATAACTAAGTAGTCAACGTGACTAATATTCTTAAACTTCATGGATATGTCTATTGATTACTTTCCTGTCCAATACAGCTTCTGGCAGTGGCTTACTGGAGTAGAATGACTCAATCGCCCCCCTGGACTTTAATGAGACTCCTAATATCTATAGTGTTTCAGGCATATAGTGTTTCGTTCTAGCCTCCTTCAGGCATGGGCTGCTAATGTTTTCTGCTCCGCTGGGCTGACCTTTCACTCTCCTGCTGTGGCTGAGACTTCCATCTGTGTTCTCCCGTGTGATGGGGTCGGGGATATTTGGCTTGTTCACACTGATACTACAGTTAGCCTCTGTGGTATTTAAATTAAAGCCTACCCCTGGGGCGCAGCTTTGGAAATAGCACTGCTCTCAATATTACAGAGGGTCTGTCAGCTATGAAACCACTTGATTGCGTGACTCCTGTTACAACATATGGGTACTCTTAGATGCCAATTACTATGTGACAGCTATATTCTCTTCCAAAAGTGAGTGTTATGTATCTGTTCGAGCTGATTGTAATTATCTCTGCAGTTTATCTCATTATTGTTTGAAAATTAGGCTTAATCTTCGACTTTTTAAAGGGAACCTTTCTGAGAAATCTATTAGAACCTGCAATGTCTCAAGAACAACAATCTCAGGAACCGTGGGGAACCATGTCTCTGTTTTTTCAGTAAAACAACGGGGAAAACTTTTAGAATAGGAGATTTCTGACAATAAGAGCGATAATCAACTATATACAAAGTCATAAGCGCTTGATTATTGGCCCATTCACACAAACTGTATTGATACGATCTTTCCATTCCCATACAGCTTGTATATCATTGGGAGCTGGCTTGGACTGGCCCACCGAAGAATAGGAGAATTCTCCAGTGGGCCCCTGTGCAAGAGTAGTCCACCACCCTCTTATATGAGCAGTATCCGGAATCATTCTATTCATTTAACAATCTACCCAGTAAATTGTTATTTAAAATTGTGATTGAGGATAATGTCATATTTTCACATAGCTGAAAAGTAGGGCCCTGGAGTTGGTTACTGGTTAGCCCTTTGCGCCCCAATCCGACACTGATTGGCAGCATATCCCATGTTCACACAGGTGATGTCCCGTGACATAATAATTTTCACTCTGGCATAAATGATGCAATTAACCGTCGAATGAGCATTTTATTGTTTGTTAGCTATCAGTTTGTTTACATGGGCCGATGATGGTGCTGTGAACCCTCCTTCTCCCATTATCAGCCAGAGTCTTTAGTTAGAGATGTCTGAAAATCCCCTTATATTTTAAAGAAGAGCGACCTCCATGCACAATCACCTCTATAGTGAAAATATGATCTAGAACTTGAGCTCGGTGGTTGGGGTTCGGTTTCATTTTGGGAATACCACTTTAAATTTTAGTTTTTATTTGCACTTTTATCATTTTATTGCTCTAAATTTTTGATTCCAGAATTTTATTATAGGCAATAATGTATTCAAGTATTTCTTTAACCTAATTTGTCCAGAAAAGTATCAAAAATATGTTTGCCCATTTAAACTATTTTTTTGTTAATATTTAGTAATAAATTAAAGAGAATTATTTATTAATTCTATACTGTTCAACCGCTTTCCCAAACTGAAGGCATACCAAACGGTAATAGCTGTCGTATATGGTTTCTATTAACCATCTGTTCTATGCTTTCCTTAAAACAATTACCATCCCTCCTGGGATTGAGGAGGTTAAAAGCCATCTAATGCTTTTTTTTTTTTTTTTACTACAAACTAAACCGCTCCGCTATTTTTCTGTTGCTATAACAGTGATGTCACATGCCGGTACTGACATATCATTGGTTGTTTTGTGTTTCAGATCTCTGCCCGTAGTAGAACACAAAGAAGAAGCGAGACACCCACATCCTTCTGTGTGAATAAAGGATTCAGCTGAGCAGATTAATCCAGACTTCTGTCTGGTGGCCTTTTTGTATCGGGGCTGGATTTCGACGATAAATTTAAAAAAAAAATGTCATTTAATGAGCTGTGAGATGATGAAGGGCTGCTGCTGACCCTCAGATTTCAAGATTCAGCTGTTATTCATTGTGCTTGATGTACATGTTTCTGCACAGTGGATATAGGAAACACAAGAAGAGAATTCAAAACGGCTGCGGGGGAACAATTGCCAAACATGCCTACAGAAACACTACAGACAGGTAGCATGGGGAAACCTGGTAGCCCAGCAGTGGCGTTCGCATCAGCTGTTCCACTCCGTATATTGAACAAAGGACCTGACTATTTCCGCAGGCAGTCAGAGCCTAATCCCAAAAGACTCAGCGCAGTGGAGAGACTAGAAGCCGATAAGGCAAAATATGTCAAGAGCCAAGAGGTTATCAATGCCAAACAAGAGCCTGTGAAGCCAGCAGTACTTGCAAAGCCTCCTGTGTGCCCCGGGGCAAAAAGACCTTTGGCTAGCCCAACTTTGAAGATGTTTAACAACAATGCAAAGTCTGAGAGCTGTGTACAAAGAGAGAACTTAAAGCTAGAAATCCTTAAAAACATTATCAATAGCTCTGAAGGCTCCAGTACAGGTTCTGTGCACAAGCAAAGTTCTCGGAACTGGCCTACAGGTAGATCGGACTCTGCTGACCAAAACCGACATTCTTTTGCTGAATCCTTAAAGGTCTACCCTACGCAAAATCATGGCAGCCCCCAAGAAACCAACTCCAACATCAGTAGGAGGCTTTTAGAAAAATCAGGTGAAACTTTTTTACATGTTTCTCATAGTTCCTCAGACATTAGAAAAGTCACGAATGTGAAACAGATCAAGGCGATCCCTTGCAGCAGTTCAGCTCCACCTCTCCCACCAAAGCCCAAAATTGCCACCTTAACCACACTTAAGTCTCCAGACAACGATACTTTGGAACCCACCTGTGGTGTAACCAGAAGGCCATCACTCCAGCGATCGAAGTCTGACTTAAGTGACAGATACTTTCGTGTTGATGCTGACGTCGAGAGATTTTTTAATTACTGTGGACTGGATCCTGAAGAGCTTGAAAACCTCGGGATGGAAAATTTTGCAAGGGCTAATTCTGATATAATTTCTCTGAACTTTCGCAGCGCAAGCATGATCAGCTCAGACTGTGAACAGTCTCAGGATAGCAACAGTGACCTTAGAAATGACGATAGTGCCAATGACCGTGTGCCGTACGGTATTTCTGCCATAGAGCGAAATGCCAGGATCATCAAATGGTTGTATAGCATAAAGCAAGCTAGAGAGTCACAGAAGGTGTCCCACGTGTGAGAATGAGACAGCGGTAACTTAAGAGACTACGTTTTGTCTGTGAATAACTAGGTTGTGAAAGGTTGTAAGGTCTACTTGAAGTCTTGTAAACTTTTCAAACTGCTCTTTGTTGCTTGTTGTGCAATGTTTCCAAGTTGCATGCCTGTCAACATGTAAACTGACCTGGCTTTCACTTGAACAAATCCTACAAAGCCTAGATGACTATGCTCACCATCTGCCAAAAGTTTAAGACCATCAAAGTTTTGACTTTGTTTTAATATCTATCCCCTACACACAGTGGAGGCACACTTTTGGAAGGCTAGATCTATACAAAGTCTGTCAGTTTACTAGGAGCTAGCAATAGTTGCTGATGCAAAGAGGCCCAAAGTGCCATGTGTCTTGGTCAAGTCATTAGTACCTGGGGTATTGTCAAGGCAGTCTTTGTTCAGCTCAATGAAGCCTGTCTCTAATGTATGCAGGTGAGCAATAGACTGTTTTACATTGCCATAAAGGTGGACTTAAACATTCATAGGTCTTATTCTGTTTTTTTTTATATACATTTATATATACTTTATTAATTACCTTTTTCATTAAAAAAAATACACAAGAATGAGGTCAAGTGCTTGCTTACACATTAGGTCTTTTTTCTATTTGAAAAAAAGATGATGGTATTAATACTGATTTTGCTCTTGATACATTTTGTTTTTTTATGAGAATTGTTTTCCTTCGTAGTATTATTAGTTGTTACTTTTTTACATGTAAGTGTCATAGGATTTGCACTGCAGTCATTGTATGATCTTTTTTTTCATGGATACTTAATAATTAGGAGCTGGAAATGAATCTGAGAATGCAGAGTACAGGGGCATCTGCTTTACCAAACTCTGTCCATGCCTGATTTAGGCAAGAATGCTACCCTACAAAAGAGCAGATGCCTTTTCATGAGGTTTTTTATTTGTATTTTTATTCCAAGTCTTAAACTTTTGACCAGAATAATGTGATAAAACCTACAACTCCTATAAGCTGCCTTCAACAGAACCAATCATTGCAGATCCATGCTACCATTTCTTTTTTCCGGTCACGTTAAGCAAGATGGAAATCTACAGCCATATCAGTACAAAATAAATCTCCGAATCTGGATTAGCCTCACTAGCTGGACTCGAGCCGAATGAATTGTACGTGTTGTCTTGCATCTGTCTATGAATGTTTTGTCTCACTTGTAAGTATTGTAGTTTTAACAATTTAAAACTGCTTTCATCTTCTCATGGCAGTACTTCTGCACGTTGGCCTTCTTTTAGGTTTTCTTGTTTTTTTTTGTCGTTTTAAGGTTCTCCTTGAAAATGTGTCTTCCCAGTGGATTATCAGCTGGAATTTTTCTGAGTAGCATTTAGATATGCACCTTTTTGCCCGCCTCCAGTGAAGACAGCCATTTTGTAGGTTAAGCCAATATTTATGAAGATGCAACCTATCCGTTTACGAGTAATGACCTAACCGATGCACAGAATGGCTATCTTCGCTGTATGTCTCTGGCGACAAGTGTACTTGAACAGGAACTGCAAGGCCAGCTACCTTGTTACAGTGGTCATCACAGTATTTTGTTAACTTTAGCAGGCCGATGCAAAATAAAAAAAACTTTTTTACGGTGTAAATGCTGTAAGGATTTGTACATACTTCATTTGCTATTGAAACTTTGGAAAAAAGTGTTATACTAATAAATAGCTCTTGTGAAGCAGAGTTTGATTTGGTGTTTTTGAGTAATAATACAATATAATCTGTATCATATACTTGTCTTTTGGTTCATTCATCCATGAAGTGAAGGAACATGAGATACAAGAGATGCTCCTTGTGCCCCTACTTAAGATACTGAGGACTACACTATACATCTCTAAAGAAAATATATACAGGGTGGTCCAGGTGGACAGTATGTGTAATAGGGTTATGATTTTCTGTCCACCTACTTTTGGACCACCCTGTATATATGCACAGACATGTTTGTGCAAAAGAGCAGCAGCTGTACAGTTGCACAGGGGCCCAAAGGTAAGGGGGCCCACTACTATTTCTAAGGCAGGTGGAATTGTGCTTTATGATGCGTTATTAGACTGCAAATTGCCCATATATTGTTCTTGCACATGTACCCTGTTCTGTCTGTCTGCTCCTGGCGCAAAAAATTTGGTATGGCACCGTAACTTCACATGTTAAGCAGCCAGACTTGAGCTAGCATGTAAAAAAGCAATAAAACATAATCAATGCAAGTGTAAAGTTCTAAAACTTTTTAATATACTTTGTTTCATGTCTCTACAATTTTCATGACATTAGCTGTAACTGAAGGATATAGTTCATGTTTACATCTAGAGGCAGCAAACCTGAATTTATCTAGTCTAAAGACCCCCACACACATTATACTAATGCTGGCCAAACCCACTGATATTGACAGGTTTGGCCGACGGTCTAATGTGTATGAACCTACGAATGATGGTCGGGAGGGATGTCGATTGCACATGTTGTATTCGTAGTGCCAATTACAATGTGCTCTCAATTAAGAAGTGCGTACAATTGTGTCTAGTGTAGACAATCTGACACTGTACTGCTCCTGCTGAAGTATGAGAGCGGTTGCTTATTCATAAAATACTCCCGATCAATCCCTAGGATAGGTTATCAGTATCATCTGTGGGGTTTTGGCACTCCCGTGATCAGCTTGTCTTAGCTCTGGTGGCTGCCGGGAGTAAATATCGAACAGAACTAAAATGCACAACTGAAAAAGGAAAAAAAGAGGCAAGTGTCTATAGGGTGATATGGTATGGTAAATAGGGGTAGGGATTGAGATATTGGTCACCTGATGGAGTTGTGATTGTCACAACTCCAATAAAAGCCTGATTGACTCAGCCGCTACAATCCACTAGCGGGTAAAAGATTCCCTTCTTCTGCACAACAATAAATTATGGAATGGGGGATAGGCATTAAAGATGACTGCTGCAGGAGATGAAAGGTTCGACGTTCCAAGGTTGATGCAAGTAGTTTTATTATGCGTTTTTGGCTCAAACCAAGCTTTTTTTCAAATTCAGACTACAAATAATCATAATTATCTGTAGTTTGTATTTGAAAAGGGCTCGTTATGAGCCAGAAACGCATAATAAAATTACTTGCATCATCCTTGGAACATCGAACCTTTCATCTCCTGTAAGAGAACGGTCGTCTTTCAATGCTTATCCTCCATTCCATCATCTAAACGGCACATCTGATCATACCTGGTGGCGGATGTTGGACTCACGGCTATCTGACATTGATGACGTTTCCAGAGGATAGGTCATCAGTATTTTATGCAGAGACAACCCCTATAAGAGACATGCCTCATAATAAATTTGCACATTTTTTGCATGAATGCATCAGTAATTGAAATTTTCACCTGTTATGAACAGGCATAGTTTTCCACTCTAGTTTACTTAATTTTCAACATAGATTACCATAACTATGGCTATCTAGGTACACCTCATACTTCCACTAAACAAAAAAAACTTCAATCATCGCCAGTGAAAAGCAATAAGAGAAGCATAAAACGACAAGGGTTGGAAATGTTTGCACAAAAACGGAATGTGCTTAAAGTTTGCAAATGTTTTACCCCTTAAAATCGTTGATAAATTCCCCCAACGTTTCCCCCTCTGGAAACTGTCCTCTAGTCATATCTTTGAACAGTGCAAAAGTTTTCCATTTCTGCTTATTTCAGTAGTTCTCTATCAAATTTCGTTGGTAATTTTAATGGCAAAATATTCTACGAAGAAATCTTTAACATAAAAAAAACTTAAAGCCATCTTACAGGATATAACACAACTTGGTAGTCCTAGATGGCAACTAACTTTGGCTTACAAAACCAGGGCAACATGATCTCAAGACTAGTTATCCCATAACGCTGAGAAGAGTAAAGGCCTCATACATATTAGATGGCCTTCATCGTTCAGCCGACAGCTCTCCTGATTCTTCCATACACAGGAACACTCAGAGGAGCACTTGAGTGTTCCCTTTCAGAGAGCCATTGGCAGGTTCCTCTAGCAGCGGCTTATCTCACGGAGAACACGAATATTGGCCGTTGAAATTCAACAGGTCCGATCTTTCTCTTCCCTTTACATCATCAGTCATGGGGGGAAGAGTCAGGAGATCCTATATACATTAAGTAGTCATCCAAGCCCTCTAAAATCGATTAATTCAGCTGACTTTTACCTATTTATATGGGAGGCCTTTAGGATTGACTACAAATACCATGCCAATTGTAATGTAATATACACTAGAACATTCCTTTGGAACATTTATTTTCTTTATGTAAATACATTAAAGTATATGTAATCCTTGCTGTGGTTTCAGTGTTGGTCAATTGACTTTTTGGTTCTTTAAGACCTATGCACAGCTATAGGCGTCTCCAGAGAACCCAAGAATCACCGGAGCAGTGGGGGGAATTCAGTGAGTAAGGAATGCTTATTTCTTTGTTCTTCTTATTCTTGCAGTAAAATTCTGGGTTACTCCTTAAATTTTTACAGTATTTGGCTTGCATTAATAGTACATAAAACACACATCCAAAGCCTCTTGACATATTGCAAATTTTTTTTTTTCAACTGTTTCATTTCTGAATTTATCAAGTTCCAGTGCTAATCTAGAAGGCAGCTGGTCTTAGATCGCAGCTCTGAGATACTGATTGAAATAAAGAAAAGTATATAATGCATTTACTGGAAATTTGCTTAAGACAATAAGTAGCCAGTAAGGGGCATGACTTATCGTAACACATTCAATTACCTACATACCAACTGTGAACACTAATTAACTCCGCTGATAATCCCCTCTTTTAAATAACCAGTGCATGGAACAGCTAACACCTGATCTCTAATATTCATTTATATCATCCAGTCCTCATAAATGACGCACTTCTCCATAATGGCTGTCAATGGTCGCAGGATGATAAAGAAAACTGCGGAATATGAGCTGGCACACATGGCAGCAATAGAAGGTGGCCATTTTATCGATTTTTTGGCATTGCTGCCTGCTGACTGTGTATGTATACAGTGCTCAGCATAAATGAGTACACCCCAGCAGACTTGTCAGAAAACCTTTTAGTCTCCTTTCAAAATCAACCTTTTCTTTGGGATACCATATTACAAAATATTCCCACAAATGTAAGCCATTGACTGCAAACACGATTATTAATTTTGCACACCCACCAAAAAAGTAATTTTCCTAACAAATTCATTCAAAACCAAAATGACACCCCACTCAAAGTCTTTAAAGCAAAGCTAAATTTTAGACTACAAAATTCTAATTAAAAAGAATTCAGCCACAGTTAACTAATTATTCATGGAACCGGTGTCCAGCAGACAGTTGACTATAAGAGGGCGTCACTTAGCATGAAGTGGGAAGGTTTTTTTTTTAATGTTATCAGCAATGGCACCACATGGAAGAGAAGTGTCAAGTCCAGAGAAATAAAATAATTTCTTCACACAAGAAAGGTGAAGGCTACAAGATCAGGAAAGCTTTACTTATCAGTCAGAATACTGCAGCAAAGGTGATAACAAAATTTAACAAAGATGGAACTGCAACAATCTCGCAGAGACGTCCAGGCCGACCATGGAAGTTAACACCTAAACAGGAGCATCTTCTGATTAAGAAAACTGACGTGCTAAAAAAGTAGAAAGAAACCCTAAAGCAGTGACTCAGGGCCAGGGGTTACTTCATTCACTGTACACACAAAATACTAACAGGAAAAATTGCAGAATTCAAAAAAAATTGTCATTAAAATATAACAATGTTATTAGGTCTCTTTTTAAAAAATAAAAATACGTAGGTCAAATATGCCAAAATACAAACACAAAAAAAGATGGTGGGTGAGCCAAAGAAATAAACATGAGTATAGCTCACGTACTGTATATGGAGAATAACAACATGGAATCAAGGTGATGTGTCATCAGTAAAAATACTTGCATTAAGTACAACCAGTGTTGGGTAAGATAATGCTAGTACACAGGGTGAAATAATGGCGTAAATGCCAGTGGAGGCTCACCCACCATCCATACGACGTACATATTGCAACTGCTTCGTTTAGGGTGGATGGTGCGCTCGCCGATACAGTTAAACTCTGCAGGAAAGCAGGGACCTGCACTACTGCTCTGTAGGCCACAGGTCATTGTACAGGAGCTGCACATGTAGGTATTCAGGGGACATTATTAAATGTTAAGTGGACACTTATTGTTACAGGGGCACTCCAGGGTATTGTGACTGTCAAAGGGGCACATATGGTATTACTTTCTAGTCGCAAAACGTGGGCACTGTTTACTAGGGCACATGCACAGGGCATTTATATAGTGTAGGGGTCTGTTTTACAATCTAGAGGGCACAAAGGAAGCATTTTACTTTGTGATCGGCACAGTGGTGGGCATTACTATGTGCCGCATTGAGGAGCCCTGTCTTTGTACCACACAGCAGGCTCCATTATGGGGACATACAGCAGCAGGGACTCCGCATTGGGGTGACCGCAGGATGAGGAGTTTGTGCAGGTTGATAATAGATGGAGATGTTACAGAAAATGTGAGAAGTCAAATGTGTCATTGTAAACTCTTGAGCCCTGGCTGGAGAAGTTGACATGACGGTCTGGGCAAGATGGAGAAAATGAGAAAAGTGAACAACTTAATCAAAAAGAACGTCGGCTGTAAGTCACTATCTGTAACTACACTGTAAACATTTGTTTGTTCTGCAGGACTGGTATCTACCACTATATAGTCACTGTATGGCTGTAATATCTGAGTTTTGTATTGTGATTGATTTATTTTCTGTTACAGCATCTTCATTCGCTGGGGTTCCTATATACTCACAATTAGGGTGCTCTACTGTAGTTGTAAACATGATTACCTGGTGAGGACTCACTCAGAGATTTCGCCCCCTCTGAGCTGAACCCCTAGCTACACCTCTGTGCAGGTTAAATGAAGTCTTTCAGGTCAGAAATTCATTGTATAGTACAAACAGGTAATTGTAGAAGACCTTGCTCTGAGAATTGTTTTAGAATATGTGGACTAGCTTTGGAGAAAACTTTCTGTAGGTTCATATGCAAATGAGATGCTCTGAGCACCATGGTCAGGGCTGGCCAAGTTTTGCCTGTTATCGCTTCATCTGCTGCCTTTACAGCACAGCTTTCACCATTTGAATTAAATTGTTCCAATAAAAGCTGTTATTCTCCTGGGAAAATAAACCTCCAAACTATTCTGATTTAAATGGCTCGTAGGGTTTATGTCCTTGGGGTCAACCTAGGAAATGTGAGTCCTGCGCGATTGGTTGGTTGGTCCCTCCCTGATATCGGAACTGATTTTAACCTCATTAGGCACCTGATGAACTCAGTCACAGAGTCACTAAACTGCACCACCATTGACCAAAATATAATGGTTAATAAATTAGAGAGAAATTGCCAAAAATGGATTCTGGAGAAATTCTTAATATTGTGCCAGTCTATCAAGCAAAATAATAGTGACTGGAAGGAAGGTGTCATTCGGCTGAACATTGAAGAGCATTATGAGACTGTCTTGTCGTAACCCCTTTCATTGTGTTTTCTCTTACAAAAATCCATTTGCAGTTTTGCTAAAAATTAAAAAGGGGTTATCTGATGGTAACCTATTGCAGATCTAAGACCTGTGTGGATCCCACAGCTCTACATTTCAACTATTATACTGCTCCTATGGTGGCAGGATGTAAACAATGAATGGGGATCACTTGAATAGGTGATAAAGTGCAGAACCTAGAAGTGGTAACTAAACGGAATCTCACTTTTCTTGCTCTGTATATTGGTCACATCTATCCACCACCAGACCAGATGAAAAATCAACAAGGGATCAATAATGACCTATGGTACGAATCGGTCATCAATGTGTTCGTGCTGGACAAATCCCTTTATCTACGAAGAACTTCGAACTGAGTCTTGGTGTAATCCTTACAACAGTGCCCATGCTACCTCATTTGCTCAATCCTTATCATTTTGGACAAACTCATCCAATACTGTGTATGATAAGTAGTATTCCAGATTTAGTAATTTTATTTTTTTGTATTGTACAATTTTGGAGATAGTTGTATCAGTCATCATAACTTTCTGCTTGCTGTCAGTCATCAGAACTTCACTGTGTACAATCTGTTCAGGTGATGGACTCATAACTGTACCCCTTGATTACACCCGTCCTGCATCTGTGTGACCATCACCTGACTAGGCTGATTTAGTTTAACTTTCTGATAACTGGTTAGGTCCGACTGCCACGGCCCCCCAATCAAGTGAAGAGGAAGTCATGTGGCACAACCATCCAGTAATTGAAACTTCTTCATTTGAAAATCTTTGAAACCTATGGATCCATCCAGACAACCATGGTAAAAATCTGACTCGTTCCTGGAAGTAAATGCCCTTAATCACAGAATGCATAAATGAATCATGGGAAACACTTTCAAGTCAATGTGATTGGTTCTCATATGCTTTAAAGTGTTTTCCATAATTCATTTAGGTATCCTATGATTAAGGACATTTACTGCCAGACGCCCGTCAAGTTTTTAACATGGTTGTCTGGACGGATCCGTTGGGTTCAAAGATTTTCTAATAATGAAGTTTTAATTACCGGACAGTTGGGCTGCGTGACTTGCTCTTCATTTCCTTGGTTTGCTGGCTTCACCAGTGGGAATCGGCGTCTCTCGGTTCTTCATTGTCAGGCTAGAGTGTGAGCTTTCAATTCTCTTTTTGCCAAAACCCCCCACTGATTCCGAGATCTGGGTCTCTGAAGA